>JAUTBT010002405.1:0-10123 GCA_032361225.1 Lepetodrilus schrolli | reverse complement strand
CACGTGATGCAATGACTAGTATAATGGTCCCGGTAAATTAAGCAATCTAATAATGTATGTCTACTATTTCATTGTTAATCGTGTTTATCTATCAAACTATCATGTAATTAGCTTGAGAATGTATTTCCTGTCGATGAATCCGACTCATTTATTCTCAACTAATCTTGTTAACCTTGATAAACAAAAGTCTACTCACGATGTCTGAGGCTACATGTTGCCATAGTCATCGCTAATTACTTGGCTTTATCCTATTTTAATTGGTCTTTACAACTAGTTGCGGTGAGCACGTTATAGTAGTACTTTTGTTCATTATGTGAGTGAATATTATTTTCCCCATTTAAATTTTTTTGCAAATGTGCGTAATTTAATTCCTCTGATTATGTCAATTATAGCATTTGCGCGAAATTTCCATCCGCGAAATATACGTTTTTTTACAGTACTATATTCCTGACCCACCAGCATAAATACTGATGGAAAGAAAGAAATTAGCGCCATGACGATATTGACTTGGAAACAACTAACATGTGTAAAACAAAAAAAGATGATGTGATGTTTATTCCCATATACTCCCCAGGGGGTTGAGAAGGAACACTGAGTGCACACTGATCCATTGACTGGTGATAATAATGTGGTGATTTGGGCATGCCTTAGGGGTGGATTTGACACATTATAAGTAGCAATTATCATTATTATTATCTTTTGGGGAATTGGGGTTTGGAGCCGCTTTCACTTGTATCACGGCTTGTCAGTTTAGGGCAGGAGGAAACCTGCAGCATCCTTAGCGCTGAATGTTGCAGTAAGCTAATAGTAAGCTAATAGGTCGATAATCCAACGGACACTAAATATTTATGACGCTAACATTTCATGATTTACAGTATTATATACTGATGAGATTTAATTAGGATTACAAGGTATTACATAGGGAGTGAATATCATTAATGAATGCTAGAAACCCGACCCCACCCCACCCCACTCCACCTCCCAATGTATTTTAGCATGTGAGCCACAACCACATTGAAGCTGGAAGGTTTATAAATACTTATCAGATTATAACTCTAACACACGATAGTTTTACAAATGATTTCATTGAAAAATTGTTTTCATAAGTTGCTGTACAATGACCAAGTAGAACCAAGCAAGTAGAACAACCAAGTGAATGAGTGATTATGGAATTTACCATTGCTGTGGGAATCTTTCACCCACTTGTGATGTAGAACATCCAAGTAGAACAACCAAGTAGAACAACCAAGTAGAACAACCAAGTAGAACATCGAAGTAGAACAACCAAGTAGAACATCCAAGTAGAACAACCAAGTAGAACATCCAAGTAGAACATCCAAGTAGAACAACCAAGTAGAAGCACAACAGCCACTCACCGGTAGTTGAACTTTTCAAGGGCGAGAACTTTGAGAGTTTCCAAGAACCTCTTCCTGGTCTTTCCCTGCAGCTCTATCCCGTTGAGACGTCCTTCCTGCAGGTACAGATCCACCAGGTGAGACTGGGCCTCCGTCAGGTTGGCAGAATTCTGACCCACTTCCTGAGATTACAGCAGAAATGACTGACATCATGTACGAAACTTGATATAAAGTGACAAGCATAATTTATCTATGGGAAAATGTATAGCAATATAATTGTATTTAATATGAATATAAGCCTGTGATTGGTTGTGGTGAAACGTCAATCTGATACAAGTGATAACATGGTCTTTTTCTCTGGGTAGTTTTAAGGTTTACCTGATTTTGAATTTTGTCAATATAGCTAAATAAATCGGAATATGTTCAAAGTAAACCAATTCTTTAAAAATACAGTAAAACAACAACATTGGAAGTGCTAGTTTAGACAATAATCAGAAAACACACTTTATGGCAGAACCCTCTCCACTGATGAATTAAGATGGCTATGCCATATGCCATCTTCTTTCTGGGGGGTTTTCATTCAGATTTAGAGCTGCTTTCAAAGTTCTTTCACGTATATCACAGCTTGTCAGTTTAGGGCAGGAGGAAACCCACAACATCCGTAGTGCTGAATGTTGTAGTAAACCTGCGAGCACCGGCTGGTACTGTGACAGACCAGGGATGATAACTGAACTGCCATCATACGGGCAGCGCATCCTATCATGATCACATCAAAAAGGTAACTTCGAACATTGATGCTGGGCTTCTGGGAAAGGATTTAAACTCGTGGCATTTGGCTCCGAAGTCCTAACCTCTACCATTGCGTTACCACCCACCCCATATGGAATCTATCAATACCTCCTGCATGAAGACTGATCAAAATGATCACAGGTGTCAAGGAATACATACTAACCTTCACTGCATAGAAGAGGACCTCACTGGACCAGCGCACGCCCTTTGCCCGCTCTATCTGTGGGTGTATCTAAATTACAGAAAATGAAACCTAAAATGAACTGACAGTACTATTGAACACTATTGAATACATATTTTTAAAAGTAATAAACTAATAAAGAAATCAACTCTACACTCCAAGTAATTTTCACTTCGGAACTCAAACAGAAAGATAAAGAAATTTCCATATTTGTCTATTTAACTAGTGACTACATTGGGTATGTTACCTATTTTAAAAAAAAAGTCGCTTTCAAGATTCTTTCACTGATATCACAACTTGTCAGTTTAGGACAGGAGGAAACCCACAACATCCATAGCGCTGAATGTTGCAGTAAACCTGCGAGCATCGGCTGGTACTGACAAGACCAGACATCGCATCCTATCAATATCGCGTCAGAAAGGTAACTTTCACAAACATTGATGCCGGACCCCCCATGGCAGGATTTGAACCTGGAACCTTGGCTCCGAAGTCCAACTGTTCTACCACTGCGCTACCACCCGCCCCGTATGTTACCTACTGCCATGGCTATATGGGTTGATCTCACCTCAAAGAGAATTGGTGATCGAAGAAATACATTTTCTTAAATTAGCCCCTTCAAATAGATACCTGGGTATTGTTTCTCAAAGCTCTCATATCTACTACGGGACCACACTGTAGCGATCTCTTATACATGGCGATCTGGCACTTACGAGAAATGATACCCAGACCCAGAGAGAGAATGAGAACAGGAAGGTTGTGCTCTGGTGCACTGCTACAGTGCTGCATGCCATCCCAACTACATACCCTGGAAAAAGCCTCTCTGTAGCCCTTGTCACGCCGGACAAAATCCAGGTTTTTTGCAGTTCTCCATGCGTAGTTCAGTGGAACGGCAGCCTCTTCTATTGGGTTGAACACTCTGTCAAAGGTCTTCTCTATGGCAGGGTCTGCAGAGGTCAACCATTCCACAATAATATTAATTCCACATTTCATGGTTGTCAAGCAAAATATTCAAGCTGTTACAGTTCAATGTGGGATCATATCACCGTGAAATGTATAAACATGTGCAAAAACAATAAGTATCTTTCAAATTCAAGACATTGGACACAATTATCCCGACAAAATATTACATCAATTTGACTCACCCTGTAAATATTCCACATGGTTCCCTAATCTGGTTTCATAGATGACGGACAGCTTTGCACAGCCAGTCAGACACTGGTCAGGTGACAAGGCAGAGAACTTGGGCATGTCCTGCACTCGAAGGATCGGATTTGTCTCGGGTGTATCTGGCGGCAGCTCAGGGAGCCTTCATTACAACAATCAATCCACATTAATCCACATCGCTAAAGCCACAATTTATGGATAATCAACTTGATGCAATAATATGCAACCTTGCATGTGACTATTCATTGTGCATACAAGACTGCATGTCAAATTGAGTGGGCATTATCAATACTCTGGTACCCGGTCAGTCAAAAGCATAACCCAGTCGTCCAAAATTCAAGGGTCTTGTAATACATAAAATTCAAGGGTCTTGTAATACAATTGGTTATCATGTCCCATCAGAAATCTATGGGCATGTTTTTAAAAAGGGGCTGAATTGTACCAGCAATTTCAAGCTAAACTTGGTTAACTAACTAAATGATTATGGGTATATTATTTTTAAAGTATATATTTTAATATTCTTAATGTGGTATGGGCTTATAAGATCTAGGAAGTTACTGGTCCTGTGGTCTTGTACGGAAAAAGGTTATTGTTAAGACTGCCCGTTTTTTTAACTCATAAACATATGTCCTACTCAGCTCGCCAAATAAATAAATAAAAACTTAAATTGTTCCTCCTACTTTTTAATTATATGCATTTATCTCATGAGTGAGTGAGTGAGTGAATTATTGTTTTATGTCACAGCGGGAATCTTTCACCCAATCGTGACGATTATCTCTTGAAAAAACACTACATTCCTAATGGCAATACAATCCTCAATCAATATTGTCGGTGCCATAAAAGCAGACTTTGTTCTGTAAGTACAGGGCATTCTATTAATGTGTTAATCGTGGTTTACAATGATGATGCATTTTTTACTATAGCATTTCATCACACACATAGTGTTTAAAAATTGTGGACATTTTAGTTGGAGTGTTACCGATCTTTGTGGATCTACCGGGCAAAACAGTATTATTGATGATATAACATCACTCTTTATAATGTGATAAATCCGGAAAATATGACTGTCCAAAAATAGATGTCATCCAAAAAACGGTAATTGAACGATATTTTATAAATAAACTCTACTGATACTGATAGATTATAAGTTCGACCTAGCCAATGTCTGGTGCAATAATCAATGAATTTTTTTCTTTTTAATTGGGGTTTAGAGCTGCTTTCAAGATACTATCATTTATATCATGGTTATCAGTTTAGGGCAGAAGGAAACCCATAACATCTGTTGCGCTGAATGTTGTGCAGTAAACCTGCGAGCACCGGATGGTACTGACAGACCAAGGATGATAACTGCCATGGTACAGATAGTGCATTGTATCAATATCGCGCCAGAAAGGTAGTTGATGCCGGGATCCCAGGCGGGATTTGAACCCGGGGCTAATCAATGAATGTCATGATAGAATGATGCAATATTCACTTGTATCCCTGGGACACTTTCAAAACCCATATGTCATTCTGGATCATAGGTCAGTATGAAAATGTGTTCTCATATAGATTCTACTCCTAAAAAGAAAAACATTTGGAGTTGTTGTTTTTGCAAACAAACTCGGTTTAGGAAAACTACCACTGACCATCAACTAATTTGTCAATCGTGAACTATGCATCATAGTGTTTGTATTATTACTTAGTTATCATAATTTCACACTTACAAAACATAATATAGCCCTGATACATGTCGTCTATGTGTTTTGAGCAACCGTGTTGACGAGAATAACTTTGCACGACCGCAAACTATGGGCGCCGCCATCTTTTCTTCTTTGCGAGTTACCTGCCCTTGAACTAAGAGAGGGGCTATGTTTGGGGGGGGGGGGGGGGTAAAGGCATACAAAAACACTTGTTTGTTTACATAATTCATAGTCAAACGTATCGGGTAACCTTGCAGCTTCATTTTCCGCATTTCCCACTGGTTTTCAATGTATTTTCATATATTCTTTTTTATGTAGATTTATATTGGTACCAGTAGTCGTGAAAGGTTATTTTGACCGTGTTCAATGATTAGACTTATCCCCCTTCCTCTATTAGACTATAAAATTAAGTAAATTACCAACTGATCATTCGGGTTTTATCGGAAATGTAGACTATCCATAGTCTCAGAGGGTGAAAGTAAATATTTTAAATACAAATTATATTGATTGGTATTATATTTATGTAAAAAGTTAAAATAGAGCCGCTGAAATTCTTTACCCTCTTGTTCTCCAGTAATCTAGACTTGCTTATCCAATCTAGTGTGATATTTTGAATAGCAGTATTTGCGTGAGAACAAGGTGTGACACAGATTACCGGAAATGTAAATTTCAATGGAATTTTACATATCCTATGAAAACATATTTGGAGGTACAAAAGCGAGTATAGTTATGCTAAGTGCATTTACTTTGCATTTTTAACTTAATCTGTGATTGTATGCCTTTAATCTCCGCATGTTATACATAACGTACATTGATTTTGTACCCAAAATAATTTGGTACCCTAAATTATAGACAAAGATAGACAATCTTTATTATCCAACGAGAGGAAATTAGTTTACATAATACGGCACACATGTATGTTTACACATAAATATACCTTCGCACACAAATGACAAAATAATAGTAGCATATGAACAGGGATAAACGCAGATGACACAGTGTAACTTATTTTAGCGAATCATTTATCAGTCGGATACAATTTGGAATTAATGTTTTCATAGCCCTATAGCTGTTTGTCCTGAAAGGAATTACTCTAAGACGGCGGCCCGAAAGTTAGAGTTGCAATTGATCGTTTAAATAATGTCTGTCATCACTTAGAATCGTTTGCGGCTTATTTTGAATTATTTTGTCAAATACATTTTGCAAGCTGGGTCATTGTTTTCCTATAATTTTGCTGCATATATTTTTGATGATAGTCGAGTTGTTTTTATTTTGAACTGAGAGAGAACCAAACCAGGCATGAAATTAAAACGTCACAATACTTTCACTGATACATAAATAGAAAAGTGTCATAATATTAAATGATAATATTAAGCGTTAAATGATCTCAGCTGTCCTTTGTTGTAGAGTTCCATGGTAATTCCGAGTCTATAACTGTTCCTAAATTGTTCTGAATTAAATCGTATCTCTGATAACCATGAACGAAGTTATTGAAAAAATTCCAAACAAATGCAACAAATCATCTTAGTGTAAACGTAAGTTCAAGGACTCAATGCACGTTCTCTCTACTTGTTTGTAAAATAATAAATAGTAAATAGTCTTAGGGGAAATTCAAAGCATTGCTGTCTGTTAGACATCGTATTTTGAATGAACTGTTTCGCGTGCACTGTCAAAATAAATGTTTAGCTTTGAATTTCGCGCAAGACTCTTTAATATTTATTGTTATTGTTATTTTTTTTTTTTAATTTTACTTTTTTTTTGATCTAGAATATCTATACTATTTTTTAAATGTTGTTTTTTTCTCTTTTTTTTCTTTCTATTCTTTCAACGAACCCCTGTGGAAAAAAACGTCCGTAATGAGATAATATTGGCACTTTAACTATTTGTTTTTTGGTGTATTTTTTAACTATTGAATGGCAAATACATATTATTTAATCTGATTCCCTAGGCAATATTAGACTTGAGGATTTGTCAAACTAGCAACAATTTAGAAACCCGACTTGAAGGAAAAAAAAGTCTATTTTTCACAGTTTTCAGACTGTTAGATTAACTCTAGCGGCAAAATTGTTCAGTAGGGGCAGGGAACCCAGCAAACTAGTTACAGGAAGTTTTGACTTGTGACGTCATGGGTGGGGTGAACACCAAAATGGCGGATTTGGTCATGTCATGTTGCATGAGTGACCACGAAAAATCACAACGATTACGAAGTCATGAGATCGACAAAAGCATAATGAAAGAGAGATTGACATTCAGAAGAACGGTGAGGCTGCTGTTGTTAGGTGCTGGTGAAAGCGGGAAGAGTACTTTTCTAAAACAGATGAAGATTATTCATGGACAGGACTTTGACGACGAAGCTTTGAAGGAATACCAATCAGTGATATACAGTAACATTGTGAAGGGTTTGCGCGTTCTAATAGATGCTAGAGACAAACTTGGCATCCCTTTTTCAGATGAAGTAAATGTTAAACATGCACATTTTGTTTTTAGTTATGATGGAATTAATAAGTTGGACACTAGAACTTTTCAACAGTACGTCGAACCGGTGGGAATACTATGGCAAGACAGTGGAATTAGGAAAGCTTTTGACAGGAAAAGAGAGTTTCAGTTGGTATGTATAACAGGATCATGTTGGTGTGGTGTATTTTGTGGAGTAGCAATCTGTAGAAATCCTAGCATGGCGGCTACCTTACTGTCAATATTACCATGATTACAGGTGTCTATATTCTTGACAAATGTGATCAGCTGTTCAACTAATCCGGTAATGTCCCAACTAGCCTGGTTATGTCTCAAATAAATGATTATAAATTCTTCTATAATTCGGTAATTTCACATTCCAGGTCACGCTGATTTGCATCATAAGTGTTGCATACTTCTGTCCGCAAAGAGCCATGCTACTTTATACGGCTGTTTATGGAATGAAAAATAAAAAAAATGCTACCATTTCATATTTTGTGCTACCTAGCCAAAATATAAATGTGAAATTACCGAATGACAGATTGAAACATGTCAGCAAGATGAATTAGTTGTAGAAGTATCAGCAATGGCCTAACTGTTAACATGTGTAAGTTATAGCAGTAGCCTTAGGAAGTATGTTTTTATGCATTTAGTTTACTACCATATTTGTCTGTCCTTTGTTCAATGCAGTACTTAAAACGAATGTAGACCCCCCCCCCCCAAAGTATTTTCGTCCCCAGTCATTCCGCCCTCAACCTATGACCGTTTCGCCCCCACCTATTTTTTTTTAATGGATGTTTCACCTCCACTGTATTTTAGCCAAAAAAATGTTCGCAGTAAAACAAGATGTAGTATATAGATGCTAAAAAAAGTATTGATTTTTGGTTAAAGCATACAAAATAAGGAAGTATTTTGTTTTGTTATTTTCATTCCATGGAGTAATTAACAAGATAATCTACAAGAATAGTGGTGTCACTGCATTTTATGCCAAACTATAAATTGGTATGTTATGGAAAACTATATTTTTGCGATGGTAGATTTTTTTTTTATAATCACAATCTACAAATTTCTGATTAATCTTTGTAGGAAATGACAAACACACTTGTCCAGTAGTTCATTTAAACAAGCTTTTACGTGTATGAAAAAGGCTGAGTATCTACTAAAATAGATTGTTTTTCAAAATGAATATTGGAAATTCTATTTCGTTGACTTGTACCTTGTGCAATGACTGATCTCTGCATGTGTTTTCATGAACACATCATGTAGCACGTGCAGTTAATGGGTTCTTCTCACTGTTTCAAGAGACTAGATGAATTTGTGTTAGTTTTCTCGTAGCCTGCATAGCTCAGGCAGTAGAGTGTAGGATTCACAATCAGAAAGAGCGAGTTCGTTCCTGACTAATGTCAAGATATTTTATGATGTGGAAGTAATGGCGGTTTGAAAAGTACAAGTCAAAATCGGTACAATACTACAACATATGACTATGCAATACTAATCTAGTAATCATGGTAATGGACAGATTTCCTATGCTATATTCTAATACTGAGTGGCACAACTCTCCATTATTGAGAAGGTAATGGACAGATTTCCAATGCTAAAGCGGAACAACTGTATTTTAGTAAAAAGAAAAAATAATATCCATTTATTGTGAGCCTCACACTGACTTGGTGTCATGCTGATTAGTATTGTTAGATCTACAGGCAGGTGTGTTATCCACCACTTCCTGATCTACCTTCCTAGCAGTAAACATTCTGGTTGTGCCTAAACACTGCTACAGGTCTAGTGCTATATATGTCTAGTGGTTTATGTGTAGTGGTTTCTATCACTGCATGTCGACTGTCTTATCTTGACTAGATCCATGACCCAACTTATCTGTTAATTGAAGAAGTGCAGCTGTAGCTGTAGACTAGTTGCTTCAATATAACATTTTCAACAGAACCTCCCCAGTGTGTTTGTGTGTGTGTGTGTGTGTGTGTGTGTGCGTGTGCGCGCGCGTGTGTGTGTGCGCGCGTGTGTGTGTGTGTGCGCGCGTGCGCGTATGTCCCTATTCATGTGTGTGTATGTGCACTAGTGTGTTGGGTGTTGAAAGAGGTATGCATTTGTTTTCAAATTTTTCTTGATAATTATGATAATTTTCCTTGATAATTAGGATAATTAATAATGTGCTTTATCTCCATTACACCAAAGTACAATCAAGAGTAAGACTCATCTTTTCACTTGTATAAATATTTTGGCAATATAGCCATGACAACCGTGTTTGAGTAACCATAATCACTGCTAGGCATTGGAGAATTGTCCAAATATACATATTTCATTTTATACAACATACTACAAAACTCATTTTATATATAACCTATGTGTTTTGTAGTATGTTTTATAAAATGAAAAAAATTGAAATAAAATGAAAAAACATATATAATTTATTACAATGAGTAACATATTGGGCTTAGGGGCTATCTCCGCTGCTGCTACTTTTGCCACTGCGGTGGCGGGGTTGG
>JAUTBT010002404.1:0-10123 GCA_032361225.1 Lepetodrilus schrolli | reverse complement strand
CAGCAGCAGTAGTAGTAGTAGTAGTAGTAGTAGTAGTAGTAGTAGTAGTAGTAGTAGTAGTAGTAGTAGTAGTAGTAAAGTATTGTCTATTGTAGCAGCAGCAACAGAATTAAAACCTATTACCATTACAGCTCACTCAGTAGCAGGTCGGTTATAGTACTGTGCATAATACATACATGTATCAATAGTCATTCCTGGAGTACTTACAGGTCGTTCTTCACTCCGATAGAACACGTCACGATGTCAACTGTAGTATACATATATTGGTTAATATTATGTTTATGCTATTGTATCCCTTCTTGTAGGTGGCAATTATAAGAAAAGAGGAGACACACAGCTTCGTGATTATGATATATATTATGCATGATTAACTCGGACAGTAAAACGCGTCTTTACAATTCAGCCTAGCTGAAGAAAACACGCAGTTGTTCTGTGAGAATAAGAATAGTGTACCTTGCATCGTCTTGAAGTTCAATAACGTGACTGTTAGGAGCTGTGTTCATTCCTCAGTTGCGCCGCGCTCTGTACGTCTTTGTCTACTGATAGTCTTAGTTGAGTGGGCAGTCGGTGTATTGGACACGCCTTACGTATCGATCTCGAGTTCCCGGCACTGCCGGCGCTATCTAACAGCCAGTTGCCTGGATAATACAGGTTGGTGATGGATGCACGGTATCCGCTTCCTTTAGCAAGATGTGCAGGTAAGATAGTATTCCTTTAACCTTTTGTTATAAGGCCTATGTCAAGTGTAAAAGTCTGTAGCAATTGCTGTCTGCACGAGCTTATGTCATCAAAACGTTGCGACTGGTGACACAAAGACGGGACATGTCTTGAAGTGCTGGCACTGAAGTTGTAGAGTAGGCATTATTTTGTGCAAACATTCATCTGCTCCCCTTTGAGTTTTAACTTTTAACCATACAGCACTGGTGGCGGAGAAAGAGTATTGTCCATATATATATTGATCGTAAACCTACTATCAGGACTTATTATTTTAACAACCATACAACCCGTACATTATGTGCCATCACGTCGGCGTGATTGGAATGTCGGTAAACACGAGCATAAACTCTCGGGCGCGGAGTTATTAATATCTAATTAATGCGGCAGCACGTGTACTTCGTGCTGCAGACCAGACGTGGTTCTGTGAGGATACAGTACATGCTCCCGTTCTACAGAACCATCGTAACGCTACGAGAGTCGCAAGTCCGAACACATGTATGAGAGTTACAACTCTCGTACGTATCGTACGATCTTTCTTTGGAACATGACTCTACGTACGTGAAGGGTATCATGGTACCTTATTTAGGGAAGTTAATCAAGATTGAAAGCGTGTTACTGAAAGAAACTTAAAGAATGGCAGAATAAATAATCATCATGAATGATGCACGATATCCGGTCTACTGCTCTATACATGTCCGTCCCGTGTGTGAACGTGGAACAGCGGACAATCACCGTACAAACTATGGTCATTGTTCCACAGAAGGATCGTCACTCAGTGTTTACGTATATGAGTTACTACTCTCGGAGCGTTACTAGCGTTCTGTTGAATGGGACCCTGACTAACAGCTGTTATCATACCACTACTGGTATTATTCATGAATACCGGGGCGATGGTACTAATGGACATGAAATAACAAACAAAGATGCCACACTATAAGCTGACATTACATGCATGTGTGGGTCTGTTCGTTGTTGAATATTGAAAAATAGATTATCGACATGTTATGTTTGTGATGCAAAACTGATTTTAGAAAACAACTATCTGTGGGTGATTCGGTGTTTGTATCCATTCCAATTATTATAACGATAAGCAGCAGCAGTAGTAGTAGTAGTAGTAGCAGTAGTAGTAGTAGCAGTAGTAGTAGTAGTATTAATAGTAGTAGTAGTAGTAGTAGCAGCAGTAGTAGTAGTAGTAGTAGCAGTAGTAGTTGCAGTAGTAGTACTACTACTACTTTGACTACTACTAGTAGTAACAGTAACTACTACTACTACTTTGACTACTACTAGTAGTAACAGTAACTACTACTACTACAGCTGTTGCTGCTATTACTACTACTACTACTACTACTATTATTACTACTACTACTACTACTACTACTACTGCTGCTACTACTACTACTTACTACTACTACTACTACTACTATTATTGTTACTACTACTACTACTGCTACTACTACTACTACTACTACTACTATTATTATTACTACTAATATTATTATTACTACTACTACTACTACTGCTGCTACTACTACTACTACTACTACTACTACTACTACTATTACTACTACTACTGCTGCTACTACTACTACTACTGCTGCTACTACTACTACTATAGCTGTTGCTGGTTTTGATATCACAACAATTAAGGCTGTTGTTTATGCTATGATCCACGATTAACACTGTTCCTGTGGACTGCTATATAGAAGTAATTAGCACAACTACCACGCACGCGACTCGTTAACGTACAATCCATGATAACTCCCCATGCTTTTGAATGACTGTAGTTGCTATGTAATATTTATACTCACACCGCCGACGCATTGTTATATCATTCAGACATTCACAATACATGCGGACCGTGTTGACGTAATGTAATAAAAGCTATCTGGGTGATAACTATATAATGATATCTGATACATGGTCAACTTGAAACCGTGTGGGTCTTTCATACCCAGGTGTAAATGCATAGGCATTGTTTAAATGTATTCGTTACCCATTGTATTCTGGCAACAACAGCTATTTCCTAATAAATATTCATTCGAAACGAGCTGGAGTTCTCGAACTAAACAAAAGACGATAAAACATTATATCATTCCATATACGTACTACGATGCAGTATGTACTACTGGTGGAAGAGTCATGAATTAACCAACGTTCTCGGCAAGTCCGCCACACTGCCGCGGCCATTGATTAAGAAAGTATACAGTTCAATGTACAAGAACTTGCTAGCAAGGAGAACGACAGCTTTCGCTCACTTGCAAGAGACACATTACTGCAAAGTAAACAAATCGCTAAATCCTCAAACGAAACAATAATAAATAAAAAATAAGAAAATAAATTAAACAGCGAAAGCGGAAGATAATTAACGCATGGGAACCCGCATTCGGATCCCGCAGTCGTCATTAGTTTTGGACCGAATTGGAGTTATAGCTGTAAGGTATGTTCAATTAGCATACGCATTAAGGCTTCTGTACCTCAATAAATCCATTCTCCGATCAATTTCAGCAGTAAAATGGTTTACTCACATCGATAACACATTTGGACATTGTCATTTTCAATGATACAGATCTAGACTATACCGGAAATTAGCGAAGGCTACAATCGGAATTGCCCGGCGAAAATAGATAACTGCACTCTACTCAATGCAATTATGAGATCCGAAGATCAGCTGATGTAATCCGAATGAACTTCCAAATACCATCAATTGTACCGAAGCTTATTATTGTGAATTGTCCACACACATTGGAGAAAGCGAGCACTAATCAGTTTAGAGTCGCTTTAAATATTCCTTCACTTATATGACGGGATGTCAGTTTAGGACAGGAGGAAACCAGCAACATCCGTAGAGCTGAATGTTGCAATAAACCTGCGAACAACCGCTGGTCACGAACCTAGGATGATAACTGCATGGCGTCAAAAAGGTAGCCTTCATCAACACTGCTGCCGGGCTCCCAGGACGAGATTTGAACCCGGAGTCTAGCTGTAGCTCCGAAGTCCACCATTCTACCACTGTGCTACCACCCGCCCCTATCCAGCTGTAAATAACCTAAATAAACGAATGGATAATATATGATATTAATAACTACAATCATACTGCAATTGTTATAAAACGTTGACATCAATATTGACATGACATTGCTAGAGAGACTACCTGCTGAATGTTATCACTGCAGTGACCTACTGACACCGAAACAGATAGATAGTCTAGTGTTTGTCCCGCATCATTCAAGATTCCATCTCGCCTACTATTAAATATTTAATGTCAGAAGTCGTAAATCCGCTGCACTTATTTCGTGTTGATTGTGTGAAGTCAGTTAGGTAAAGATGAAACTTGATACGGTCACATACGGTTTACAATAAACTATGCACGTACAATATATCATCTATAACGCTATATACATGCACAGTTAATTAATTATCGGCATCATAAACTATGCATCATTTTGTTTCGAAACCAATTAATTTCGATTACTGCATTGACCAAAAGCTGTCGTGTACACAATATATTATGACAATATTCCACACAGACCAGTGCTGGAGAAAAGGCTGGATTCACGGTCGATGTCCTTAGACGTCAATACATTCAATAAGAATTATACCAATGTTAACACTAGACCTTTACACTAGATATTATTGACTTGACTCAATAAATCTTCGTCAACCTCGCGTAATCTCTTCTGAATAGCATAATGATATACTTCGTTAATGTATGTGCAACGGCCACAGTGGGGGAGTTCCCGTGCCTATAGATCGATGCTCAATGTGAGAGTTTCTAGTACAATAACTAGAAGTATACGTAGAGATAGGCGTAGTTCAATAAAGAAGATTAAAGGCCAAGACCACACAAAAGTTCAATCGACTAGGAGTGTTTCCCGTGAAAATATCGCATTGTGTTGATCGACCTTAACTCTGACAAACAGGACTCCAGTAGTGAGAACATGCAATCAGACTACGAAGTAGTGAGAACATACTACGAAGGTGATGCCAGTGCGTTCTTGTGACTGTGCGTGGCAACTGTGCGTGCTAGGTGTTTGTACTGCCGGACCTGTACTGGTCTCTCGTGCTAGGTGTTTGTACTGCCGGACCTGTACTGGTCTCTCGTGCTAGGTGTTTGTACTGCCGGACCTGTACTAGTCTCTCGTGGCAGGTGTTGGTACATGACCTACCCTGTAATGGTCTATCGTTGTCGGTGTGTTGGTATGACCGAACTGTAATCAGGGCTCAATTTAGCGACTAATTTGGGAGCCATGTCGACCTAATTTTGCATTTCACCAGTATTTCACCAGCTGTTTTCTTATTGCAAGTGTTTCTGGATCTGCATGATCCAAATGGCTCCTTGGAAAATTTTGTAACTTTGAGGCCTGCCTGTAATAGTCCTCTACCGTAGGTATTGGTGTGACCGATCCTGTATACAGGTTTACCGTGGCCGGTGTTGGTGTGACCGACACTGGTCGGGTCTACTGTGGGAGACGATTTTATGGCCGACACCGGAGTGTACTCTCCTGTACGAAACGATGTAACTCTACTTAGGCAGGTCTACTGTGTCAAGTGTTTATATGACCGATCCTAGGAATATCTACTGTCGGTGTGCCTACTAAATACATATGTATATGCAGGTCGGCACATTTTCCTAAACCTTTTTAACTTTGACTTATTACCATATTGCTAAAAACAGACCACGTACAGAGCAGGCTCTGTTGATATTCATAATCCATTTAAATGTCTTGCAAATGTTCAAATATTGTTTTAGCGGATATTAGATTGGACTTGGTGGCCAATCAGATAACTCAGATTAGATCACGTGTATGCAAATAATGGTCACGTGCATGAGGAGTACTATCGTCTGACACGTGACTAATATAATATAGGAAAGATCTAAGAGTTGTTGGTATGCTGAGACACTACCACGCCCAGACTGCTTCCTGCCAGTGTTGACCAGATGTGGGATTAAGGGAAGGTATATTATATACAGGTCATTGGCCTATGCTTCACCTGGATAGCGCCAGGATGTATCTACTTTGATCCAGTCCTCATTAGGCGGTACGCAAGATCATACAACACACCTACATAGTGCTAATGAAGTGAAACATAGGAAGGGCGAAAACGACTTGTGATTAATAATTAGTCGCCATTGATGCATGAAACTAGTGTCTCTGTGTAGTGCCACTTAGTCTAGGGTGGAATATTAGAAGAATACTGGAATGTACTATCTGTTGTTTTGATGCTTGTCCTCGGCAGTTATCTTCTGATATTGATCATTGAACGGCATTAAGATCCATCAACATAAGACTACACTGATTTACGTCAACAGTACTCTAGTACATATTAGTTATTATTTTCGGTTGGGTGGATTTATAAGAATCATCAAACACAATTGTTTTCATGCTGTTGGCGATTAAGGTACGTATTTTATACATAAAACTTTACTTTTCATCCACAATAGTAAAATTATTCCAATGGCATTGGCAATGCAGGGGATCAAGTAAATGATTTGACTCTTGTTTTCAGAATAATTTCCGTGGTGTATTCTGTTGCTTGCAGTGGAACATACTAGTACATATTACAATATTCAGAATCGTATGCTGGCCGAGTACCTATATCATATGTCAGTGAGTGCTACCCCACTATATACTCTTGTGTTACTTGATTAGCTATTCATTGTAAACAACTGCATCTTACCCGACTGACATGCTGAAATAGTACCTTGCTATGCTAGCTCGTCAGTGCGCGGAGTTCGAGCACAACACCCCCCTCACACCCCTACCCCCACCCCACCCCCACACTCCCAACCCCCACCCCGACTACCTATCACGGAATTTTAACAGATTGCCTACCCCGTCAACAGAAAGTTATTTAAGAATTTGATAGTGACACAGAAATATCAATACGAACAAAGCAGGCCATAAATGTTGCGTCCCAGTGCCATACTTTCCATTTGTTTACAAAGAACGCTATAAGTTATTAATGACCCTGGATTAGTCTTTCTCCGAAGGCAATTAAATACGGTCATAAAATTTACTTTCCAGTTGATCTATGTGAAGAAGAATGAGTAAAGACAGTGGAGGGTTCCAGGAAACCCTTCGCCGGGTCATTTCCGGCGGAAATGTGGACGAGATCATCGACTTGATGGATGACCCCGAGTTCGATCCTGATGACCGCGACCAGTTCCACGACCTGCAAACATTCCTGATGAAACTGTGCCACTTGAACATGAGTCCCGACGAGGAATTTGCCATCTTGGAGAAGCTGGACGGAAGAAGTGTGGACTTTGCTATTGGAGACACGCACGGAAGGACGGCGCTGATCCATGCCTGCATTGGAGATAACATGAACATTGTACAGTTCATAACGACTAGATACCCCGTGCTCACGGCCAAAGACAACGAAGGAAATAACGTACTGGTGTACGCTGTAAAGAACGGGAACTATGATATCATGGACCATCTACTGGACTGTGACCGCAGATCCTACGCATTAATGAGCTCTCAGAATAATCTTGGTAGGTTCTGTGGAGATATTACAGTTGACAAAAGCGATCGATATTCCAAGTGCTACGTACAGCAATATGATTTCATTGAATACTTAATAGCGACCTGCACATAAATAGTTAGTGATAATAAATAAATAATGTATAATTAATAGTTTCAACATATACTTTCTGATTTATCAAATTCATGTGGATCTTGACGAACATTATGTAACGTATAACCGTAAAATATTAATTGGTACGACTTTAATTATCTTTTAAAATCGATGACAATTCAAATTATACTTCTTATACATTGCAGGCTTGACGGCGATAGACTTCGCTCGCCGTACAGAGAACAGATCGCTGGTTAAGCTACTGGAAGATTATATGCCGACTCATCCCAGTGTGAAGATCTTAAGGCGCAGTCACGAGAGGGGACAGCAATTTAAGCCCGCCCCAGTGTGTCCGCCAGTCAAGAGGGCCGTGACGATGGGGCTACCTGGACCTTGCCGAGTCCCAACTCGCGTCCCATTCCATCATAGCAAATCCTGGGATATCGACGATCGGTCAAAGAATGCGGCGAAAGAGCGAAACTTCTATCATGTTAATGCGGATGCTGAGCAAACGCAGAGCACCAGTCACAAATATATGCGCAGGTCAGAAAATGACGAAAATTCTCTAAAGTTGTCTGGAAGTGAACCATTTCCTCGTGTCACGAAATTCACGAATAACACGGATACTTCGAAATTGCCTGAAATTGTGACAAAACAATCGCAACAGAGTGGAACTGTTGAACGTAAATGGGTAAAGAAAGATTCCACATCTTTGCCTGATCTACGCCATCTTAATGGTTCGTTGGTAGGAAAACACACCGGAAGTAAGGTGATGCCGACATCCCAGGAGTCGTTACCAGACAGTGATGATGTTTTTGAGTCGGATACCAACTCCGACAGCTCAATAGTAAAACTCCCAGTATTGTTGAACAACAACTCTCGCAACACTGAGAAATCTCGGCCAGGTCTCGCTAGAACTCGGAAGAAGTCGAGCAGTGTTGAGGACGTCATACACACGAGCGTATTATTTTGAATATCTTTTATGCAGACACTGGTTTATAACTAAATCATGGATTTATATGTTATGATATTAACCTGTCAGCGCTGGTCGCTATTATACATACCTATGATATTTACCTCAATAGGTGCTCGTGTTGAATAAAGATTGAACTAATGCATACTCCCATTATGGTAATTACACGCATGTTTGGAGATTTAATTAACTGCAACCCTGCACATCTCGGAGCATACTCAGCCAACCCAATTCATCATCAGCTTCTCTCCGATTATGATCTCAATGCTCCTTCGTCATTTCTGCTTTGGTCGTGATCTGATCATGCTCAAAAATAGTGTACATAGACAGGTGTGTTAATCATAAATAGTGTACATAGACAGGTGTGTTAATCATAAATAGTGTACATAGACAGGTGTGTTAATCATAAATAGTGTGTTAATCATAAATAGTGTACATAGACAGGTGTGTTAATCATAAATAGTGTACATAGACAGGTCTGTTAATCATAAATAGGCATACATATCTCTGCTCCCCCCCCCCTCTCTCTCTCTCTCAATCCCCCCCCTACAATCCTCTCCACAAACAAACAACCTATATCGCATTGATACAATATGTCTGTCTGGAAACTGCGAATCTGTATAGCATATCGTCATTGTACAAAGAATAGTCGAGATTATGGACATAGTGACTTCCAGCGATACCAAAACTTCTCCAAGACAATTACCTAGTTAACCTTGACGTCATGCTCTGTGGTAGTTGGATTTTGAGGTTAATCAGTGCATTTAACAGTAATCTATTCTATAGTCGGTATCAACCCATCTTCGTAACCCCGTCCATTAGATGCCCATTTGACATCCGCATTTGACGGATATTAAGAAACCATAATGGTAGATAGTTCTAAGATAATAACAACCATGCATACCAAATACATTTACATTCTAATAATAATAATAATAATAATAATATTAATAGTAATAATAATAATTATAATAATACATATAAAACGGAAGGAATTGTACATATTAACCCCATATAACAGGCAGTGATTTATTGATTTTACGGTGTTCACGTAAGTTATCCCCTAACAGTTGCTGCAACGTTGCCAAACGTAATATTTTACAGCAAGGGAAATAAAACTTGTAAGGAAAAATAACTTCCGTCAGAGTGTTCATTCTACTAAAAAAAAAACACAATGTCATTAACTACATACAGTGTACATATCGGATAAAGGCACACAATTACGGTTTGTTGACATATTTCATGGTCAAACGTATTTTATCTGAAATTATGTAGGCCTACATTTGATTTGTCTATTTTGATTTTCAATATGTTATTTCTTTTTAGATTTTTGTTTTTTAAATTTCGCGATGGTTAAGACATGGCGATAAAACAAATATCAACAAACCGTGTTTGTATGCCTTTAACATATTGAAACACTGAGACTTTGCATTCGTATATTTACTTTCTGGTTTGCAGTTGTGTAATTCCAAGCATAAGTATAGAATAACTACATCAAGCTTTTGCTTGTCACATAAGCCAGACTTTGAGTGACAGATACACGATAGGTATGAGAACAGATGGCCGCACACTACAGCATCAGACTGTTACCCAGCTATCGTATGTGCTCACTTAGGACAATACCTGTCGCCGACTGTCAGGGCCTTGGAAATCTAGGACAGCCGGTGGACATTATCTGTTTGCTGTATAAACATGGTAACCGTCAGTGTGTGTCTTCATGTGTATGTGTGTGTGTGTGTGTGTGTGTTTGTGTGTGTGTGTGTGTGTGTGTGTGTGTGTGTTTGTGTGTGTGTGTGTGTGAGTGTGCCCATGTGCACGAATTTCCACGGACATACTAACAGACAGGTATGT
>JAUTBT010002403.1:0-10123 GCA_032361225.1 Lepetodrilus schrolli | reverse complement strand
AGGGAGAGAGAGAAGGGGAGGAAGGAGAGAGAGCGAGAGAGAGAGATAGGGGGGGAGAGAGAGGGGAGAGAGGGGGAGAGAGGGGGAGAGAGGGAGGGAAAGAGAGAGAAGGGAGAGAGAGAGGGGAGGGAGGGAGGGAAAGAGAGAGAGAGGGAGAGAGAGGGAGAGAGAACATCCCAACTGGACTATTCCAGCTCATTGCTATTATCTTCAGGGATTCTTGAAATTCTTCGACGTGTTTAAAATAAGGCAGGACGACTGCTAACTCGGACAAAACTTCACGAGCATATTATTAATCCAGTGCTAAAATCTCTCCACTGATTGCCCATTGAGCAGTGGATATCTTTCAAGATCCCTTCACTTGCTTAACCAACCGTGTAACTGCCGCAAAGGTCTACCAGCCCATCCGGTCCTTGAGATCCCGAGAAACATCAACTGGTAGTACCAGAAGAGAGAACAAGAATGTGTGACAGATATTTGGGTCAGCAGAACGCGTGTTTCCTCAAAGAAGGAAAGTTTGAATGCAATACTGGTATACCCCGGTATTTCTTCCTACTAAAAACATCGCCGTAGTTTTCCTAAAATTAACTCAAATCCCAAATCTCTGCGCATCAAGATAATTAATTCAGACATTAAAAACAAGTATGTTAATTTTTCATTTTTACATATGGTAGATTGCCGTGCATTATGTATGAGATTCTTTGATAACAGTCACCACTCTGCATGGTCTAAGGCGCACAATCTTAAATAATTCTGGACATGAAACGATCAAAATAGGGAAAAAGCGGGAAAACAGGGTGTGTGGTGTGATGTATGCGCAATAATGTATTGAAAGCCGGTTGAACCAACTTCAATCAAGTGCGTTCATTTCAATAACTTTCAATTGTGAAGGACCAATTGAATACGGTCCACAACATTACAAATCATTCGTGCATGTCCAAAGTGTAAAAGGATCTGCCAAATACGAGGTTTATGTATTAATCATCTGACTATGATGAGAAAGGACTGCAAAATAGAATGCATCAGCGTGAATAACAATGTGTTATCCTAAGATTTTATAATAAATGACAGGTTGCGAAGATGACCGATAAACAGTTTATGATCAGTACCTTCCTATACACAATTGCAATACACAGGCAAGTTATCGTATTTTATCGAGTATCATAGCTTCAATGGCATAATACATTGTAGTAATTTTAATAATGCGATTAGATTTACGTAGGGGTCACGATTTTGGGGGCAAGGGAACAGACAGGTAGAGGAAGGAGCCGCCTTAGGGGTTAGGGATCGGGGTCGGGGTCGGGTCAGGGTGGGGTTAAGGTCGGTTGTGGATGTAGTTGGCGGGGTTATGTTAGAAACTGTTGGTGTTACATGTTAGTGTTGGTGTTAAATGTTAGTGTTGGTGTTACATGTTAGTGTTAGTGTTACATGTTAGTGTTAGTGTTGGTGTTAGTGTTACATGTTAGTGTTGGTGTTGTTAGTGTTGATGTTGGTGTTACATGTTAGTGTTGGTGTTACATGTTAGTGTTGGTGTTACATATTAGTGTTGGTGTTACATGTTAGTGTTGGTGTTAGTGTTGGTGTTACATGTTAGTGTTGGTGTTGTTAGTGTTGGTGTTGTTAGTGTTGGTGTTAGTGTTGGTGTTACATGTTAGTGTTGGTGTTGTTAGTGTTGATGTTGGTGTTACATGTTAGTGTTGGTGTTGTTAGTGTTGGTGTTACATGTTAATGTTGGTGTTACGTCTTAGTGTTACGTGTTAGTGTTGGTGTTACGTCTTAGTGTTACGTGTTAGTGTTACGTGTTAGTGTTACGTGTTAGTGTTACGTGCTAGTGTTGGTGTTACGTGTTAGTGTTGGTGTTACATGTTGGTGTTACATGTTAGTGTTACGTGTTAGTGTTGGTGTTACGTGTTAGTGTTACGTGTTAGTGTTACGTGTTACTGTTACGTGTTACTGTTACGTGTTGGTGTTACATGTTAGTGTTGGTGTTACGTGTTAGTGTTGGTGTTACGTGTTAGTGTTGGTGTTACATGTTAGTGTTGGTGTTACATGTTAAAGGGACTCGAACAGAATCTTCCTTTATGAAACACTATGAGGTGATATTACACAATGAACAGTGCTTTATTTTCTTTAAAACGGCATTTACCGACAAATATGCTCCTTCCCAGGTTTGGTTGTTTACAACGTTAATTAGTATGCAATGTGAGTCAGACAGAGGCTAATTAGTATGCAATATGAGCCATACAGAGGCTAATTAGTATGCAATATGAGTCAGAGCCATGGCGACCAATCACCTGTAGTAATTGCACAGGATATTAATGCGAACAACTAACTATCTGTGTGTTATAAACACATTTATAATTAATAAGTTGTTTTGGGGAAAGTAGCGTATCATCAGCTATTGTAGGGCATGCGCTATTGGAAAGCCTGGATTCTTGTAAATATTGATATACAGCTGTACTAGTATTCGTTAATTTTTACATAACAGGCATTGGTAAAGTCACACTATATTTGCCAAACTCTGTTTGTGTATGTTTGTGTGTGTTTGTGTGTGTTTGTGTGTGTTTGTGTGTGTTTGTGTGTGTTTGTTTGTGTATATAATGTGTGTGTATATAATGTTTGTGTATGTTTGTGTGTGTATATAATGTGTGTGTATATAATGTTTGTGTGTGTTTGTGTGTGTATATAATGTGTGTGTATATAATGTTTGTGTATATAATGCTTGTGTTTGTTTGTGTGTGTATATAATGTGTGTGTATATAATGTTTGTGTATGTTTGTGTGTGTTTGTGTATGTTTGTGTGTGTATATAATGTGTGTGCACAATTGCACAAAATCGCCCAACGTGTCACGTCGATCGACCAGAGATAGAGAGGTGATGTAGGTTCTAATTAATTGTTATATAACCCGCTGGACAGATCCTCGTCAAACAAGCTGGCCACACACAAATAAATCGAGGACTGATCATCATTGTCATTTCTTTTAAGGTGTCACACCAGATCGACCCTGTAAACTCTGACCTCTCAGCTCAGACACCCCCAGCACTTACATCACCCAAAATAAACCACAAAAGAGCGTTGTTATATTGATGTACGCTAATTGCAATGACTGGATTCTTGCACATTGCATTTCGATACACCTTCATGAATATCCATATATGTATTGTTGAATGATTTACCTGTTTGAAATATGCGTATCAGTGTTAAACATGTATGTGGTGCGTACCGGTGTGAAATATGCATGTGGTGCGTACCGGTGTGAGCTATATACGTACTGGTGTGAGCTGTATACGTACTGGTGTGAGCTGTATACGTACTGGTATGAGCTGTATACGTACTTGTGTGAGCTGTATACGTACTGGTGTGAGCTATATACGTACTGGTGTGAGCTATATACGTACTGGTGTGAGCTATATACGTACTGGTGTGAGCTGTATACGTACTGGTGTGAGCTATATACGTACTGGTGTGAGCTGTATACGTACTGGTATGAGCTGTATACGTACTGGTGTGAGCAATATACGTACTGGTGTGAGATATATACGTACTGGTCTGAAATATGCGTGTCGTGCATTTGCTGCGTACAGGTGTGACTCACGTATTCATGCTGAAATTGTCATGGAGACGAACTCGGGTCCACATAGAATTTCTACGATATTAATAAATCTATTTTATCAATTGAATACCTCTATTGGGCGGCATACAATCACCATAGGGCCAATGCCTGAAGTCAAAGTACTATCACGTGACCCTGGTTTTGATTTGTTAGCAATACTTGATCAAGTACGACATACATATTTATAAATATGACAAGAGTACCGGCCGTCGACTAAAACTTTTCATTACTATGATCTTCCATATTTGAAATACAATTAACATAACATGGTAGTTAAAAATCAACATATTTGCAATAATAAATGCGCATTGTATTTCTCGTGAGGGAAATCTAGGCTAAAGCACGAGAAAGGTCGTGTAATATAAGGCAGTTACACACATATATTAATGGCTCTCCACTGGTTATGTGACGGGATTGTGATAGTGCACCGGCTACCCTCGAATTTTCTTACAACTCCGGCCACAGTACTTGAGCTGCAGGGCAGATCAGTTAAACTGTAACTTACATGAATTGCATACTGCCCTGTTAGTAATGACATAGGCTATAGCCTACGTCTTCTATTAAAATAAAAACCAATTAATTATAATCCAAGCAACTATTTTAATAACTTGTCAGTTTTAGGAATTTCTTTGGTACTGAGTGAAGCTAGAATCCTTGACGTTCTTGCTAGATTCTGTTTTAAGTAGTGTATAAAAGAAACTTCATAAATTGACATCTAGACCTATATGTTTCGTATCTTATTTAATACCTTTAACATTACAATGATTGTACATGTATATAGTTACTATATATTACAATGATTGTACATGTATATAGTTACTATATATTACAATGATTGTACATGTATATACCGGTAGTTACTATATATTACCTCTGTTACAATTGTACATGTATATAGTTACTATATATTACAATTATTCTACATGTATATAGTTACTATATATTACAATGATTGTACATGTATATACCGGTAGTTACTATTTATTACAATGATTGTACATATATATAGTTACTATATATTACAATGATTGTACATGCATATAGTTACTATACAGTACAATGATTGTACATGTATATAGTTACTATATATTACAATGATTGTACTTGTATATAGTTACTATATATTACCGTCGATGCACATTGTTTTAACAGTATGATCAGGAATTTTTTTTAGTTCGCAATATATATTAATATACACATGTTTTCATGTAAATACTTCCGCCTATTTTACATATATTCTATTTGTACCGTTACCTTTCTGACGCGATATTGATAGGATGCGATGTCTGTAGAGTGACAATGCAGTTATCATCCTTGGTCTTGTCAGTACCAGCCGGTGCTCGCAGGTTTACTGCAACATTCAGCGCTACGGATGTTGCGGGTTTCCTCCTGCCCTAAACTGGCAAGTCGTGATATAAGTGAAAGAATCTTGAAAGCGACTTTAAACCCCAATTTAAAAAAAATAAAAATAAATAAAAACCTGTTGCAATTGCCTCTTAAAATACGATTAATGTAAACATGCATGTACACACGGCTAATTATAGTGATTGAAGAGCGGTGCTGTGTGATATACATAGATCCTACAGTCAAAGATAGTTGACCTACTGTCTGTCGGCAGTGTTCAATGGTTTGTTACATTAAAATGATTATATTGAATAATTAGAATAATCCACTCGATACGAGTGGTTACGGAAAATATGTCCCTCGTTAAATTAATGAACATGAATTTCACTCGCGACATATTTTCCGTAATCACACGTATCTCTTGGGTTATTCTCTAATTAAGTTACCTCGCAGAGGTCTGCCATTGAATTCCCTCCGAAGTAGAAAGAAAGGTTACAGGAAAGAGTAAACATATTATATCGTACATGCCAGGGCATCCTTTCATGAATTCATATAAACTAGCATCAATATATTTGATTGCATGGCCTGTACACTCTACCTTTCATCATTATCACAGAATGCAAGACCAAAATTCGTGAAAACACGGTTTGCTACAACACCAACCCTTGCAGTAACAAATACCACACTCTGACGTGCGAGGAACACAAGAGAATAGCAGTGAACACGGCCGTGTACGGATTCAAGTCGGCCTCCAAATGCCCGACAGTCACGGGCTGCGACAACGCCACGGACAGTTCGTGCTGCGACTCCAACGACCGCGGTGACTGTCAACTCGCGTTCCACCAAGGAGGAATCGACCAGATCGTGGAGGACTGCTATGGACAGTCGAGATGTTCTTTCCCTAGTCCCAAGACTTCCGGTTCCTGTGGCGCGTCAAACGTAAAGGAATCGAGCTACTCAAAGCTGTACTACCGATGCATATCAGGTGCGTTCTTAGACAAAACATTATTCCAAGTCAGGATATCTATTTTCAGTTTTAATGTACGAATCAGTTTAAAATTAAACCTATTATGGAAACAATACGCTTAGAATACGGTGGAGTAGTTTACAACGATATTGGATCAGCACATAAATACATAAATATATGAATACATACATAATAGAATATACGGAACGGCATAACTAAGTCACGTATACATGTAGCATGAACGTTTGTCGATCAGAAACGTTAGAGAAGTTAGGCTCTTAGATTCACAAAGCAGTTGTGCCACTTTAAATGTAGTCAGACACGCGCAATCTAAGGACAGCTAATTCACAATCATACCAATTCATCGAAAACCCAATTACAACAAAAATATTACGTTTAACAGAATCAACAATTGGCGCCTTCTGCTCTGTGGAAACGGTTCGAGGCGAGTCTACTTTCGCGGTGTATGACCCTCGGGGGTCCAACTTCAACTCTGGCACCTGTTCGTGCACAGTGGACTCGGCCGACCCCAACAAGAAGTCGCAAATCCAGGTGTATGGTGTGTATATGCGTCTGAACGGCACCAAGGACAACAACCAATGTTCCAAGCTGACCATCTACGACAAGGACACCGCCTATGTATTCGGCTGCGACAACGATAAGATGGTGGAGGAAGAGGAGCCCCAAGAGCAGTCCCTCCTCAATACGACAACGCCCGTCACCGTCAGGCTGGCCCTCAGCCCCGAGCATCTGCCCAGATATGTCTGGATTGGATTTGAAGGTAAATGCTCATTTTTCGTGATATGATGCCATGGCAATGCACCATGGCAATGCAACGCTTGAAATATAGCTGGAACATATTCCATTGAATGAATTGAAGACATCCCTTTTGTGTACTTATATGTATATTATTATTAGTTGTAGTAGTAGTAGCAGTAATAGTAGTAGTAGTAGTAGTAGTAGTAGTAGTAGTAGAGGGCGGGTGGTAGCGCAGTGGTAGACCGTTTGACTTCGGAGCCAAAGGTTGCAGGTTCTAATCCCGCCCCGGAACCCGGCATCAGTTTTCGCGAAAATTACCTTTCTGACGTGATATTGATAGGATGCGCTGTCAATAGAGTGACAATGCAGTTATCATCCTTGGTCCTGTCAGTATCAGCCGATGCTCGTAGGTTTACGGCAACATTCAGCGCTACGGATGTTGCAGGTTTCCTCCTGCCCTAAACTGACAAGCCTGATTTAAGTGAAAGAATCTTGAAAGCGGATGTTAACCCCGATTTAAATTTTTTTAAATACAAACGTGGCTAGTTGCATCATCTGATCTTCATGACACTCCAGGACCCCGCTGCTCAGAACATTTGTAGCTACACATGATTGTAAGTCAGAGTGTAGGGACCTGCTACAAATGCATGTCCATTGCATGAAACACCTTTATCGCTACGATACTTGAGAATGTGGTTAGCTAAAACTATTGTAGCGATAAACGTGGTTCGACCATTTGGCTAAGGTTGAAGATCAAGTTACTATAGAATTGGATTCAAAGATTAAAGATACGGTTTCCTTCGAGTTATACTTATGCCTGTACAGTGTATGAATTGGATTTCTGTTAAATCTATACCAAATCGAGCGACACTAGGCCGATTAATTTCGAAGTAACTATCTCAAACAAGCGACAAATGTTCCAAATAAAACAAAATTGTTTTACAGACAGTATTATTCCTTCACATAAATTATTTTATCCTAGCAAACGATGGTTCTAACCTTGTGCTGAGATGCCACGCAAACGAACACACTGGGGGAATATTCAACAAGCTGGTAGAGGATGAAACTGGTGTAGGTGAGTGAGCATCCGCATCCTGTATCCTGTATCCTGTATCCTGCATCCTGTATCCTGCAACCTGTATCAGCCATACATGTGTATGCCGGTACAGAGATACACAGAGAGAGACTGTTTCTTAGTGTCACATACATAAATTTGCACATTTTTATTATGCTAATAATATTCATAAAATATACAACGGCCACTCGATAAGTTATGTTTACTTGAATAAGAGCTATACATTTCACATGTTAGTATGTATACTCTTGCACAGCACTAAGGAACGTTAGCAATGTGATATTACGTAACGATATACACATTACGATGCAATGACATTAAATTCTAAGGAATGAATCGCCAATGGGCCTGAGGACAGCACTACACAAGTCCATCAGTTAAGTAAGACATCACGGTGGCAATGCTTAGTAGAATAATGGATATATGAACATGTGTTGGCGTTCTATTTCAGATTCTGATTTCGTGGCCGCAATACTGTTCGGGGTGCTAATAATTGTCGTTGTACTATCAATTACACTGGCGGGTTTCCCTTGGTATATGAGGTACGTATACCTACACATGTTTGTGCATATGTGTATAGCTACGTAGTAGTACATCTCACTGACACGTTCATACCGGTCAATGCTTTATCGCAAAGAGTCCGTATACGTAATTAATCACAGATTCCATGCTGTTTTCATGTACTGTAAATCAAGAAATTAATGCGATCAGGATATTAATGCGAAAAATGCGATTGGTGTATGGCCGCATTTAATTCCTACGCATTATGTAACATAATGAAAGGTATGTTCGGGAAAAAACATGAATAGAGGCCTGGTCGATCGCATTTAATTGTTTAATATGTCTAAAAGCTTGAGGTCGCATTAAATTAGTGACGCATTAATTTCCTAATTTACAGTGTATGTGACATGTGTGTATGTATTTTGTAGGAAGCTGGCTCTGGAATTGGAAAATCAAAACAAGTTGAACCTTACTTCAAATGGACGAAGCGTGGGTCCTGGGATGCGCCGTAGTTCAAGAGATCCTAAAATATATGTTGAAATGGAAGATGCAATGAACGGTGACCCTGTAGGGAACAGCATACCCATGGAGACGCGAGTGCCGTATTACTCCGACGCGTACGATAACACCGAAACAGGCAAACGCAAGAAGAGCGAACCAAAGATGGTGCCAGTTCCAGAAATTCCCAAGGCCATAGAAGCATTACAAGACTCTCGAGAAAACAGTCTTTACTTGGGAATGGATAGTCCCAACGACAGAGAGAACTATCGTGGTGCTGGAACCTTCCGTAAAAATCAGGAGACCACAGATCTTGGGTCTGATATTGGATCAATGATATACTCGGAACCGTACGCAATGATGTCCAGTTCGTCCAGTAACAAAGACGACAACTATGCTTGTCCTTCAGTGACTTCTACAATGACCATGGGATCCAGGATGGACGACACGGAGGAGAAATACGAAGCAACGTTCGGAGAAGGAGACAAGGATCGATTGAGGCGGCCAGATGACAGAGCTGAAGGTGCATCTCTGACGGAGAACGACGACGAGTACCTCCTTCCGGCCACCCCGGATGTGGGCAAGGCAAGGCGAGCCTCGGGAGACTCTCTAACGTACGAGTGCATGCCGACGTCGAAAACTGTTCCGGAAGGGAGACGGAAGTCGCTGTCGTACTTCGTCAACCAGGCGTTCGACACCGACAGACCGCCCCTCCCCCCACCGCTTCTTGGGCGGGAACCCCTGGCGGACCGGAAGCCGCTGGTGGGAGGTGATGACGATGGACCAGTCGTTCCGGCTGACAGCCATTTCGAAAACAGTGAATACTTCATGCCTTGAACGCATGTCTTTGTACGCATGACCCAAGTCCTCTGGTAACGGTGCGTAACGTTAATTCGTTACGTGTGCTCAGCACGACTGTGCCAGGTGTTAGAATACGAATCGTCCCAAGACATCGATGTGCTTACTGGTGTTGGAATGTTGAAAAACAAAAACAAAAAAACCTGACGAAAATCCGATTCTGAAAAGGCACTGAACAGGCACTTGAAAACAGTCAGGGGGAAAAAAACCTGAAAGACGTGGTACTGTAAATATTGACTAGTGATGTACGCTTACAAACCTTGATGTAATTTCAACTATACTGTATGTACATTATGTATACATCTTCAGAGAAATGAATTGGTGTCAGACTGGTCTAGAGCAATATGCTGGTATACATCAGACACGACATGCCATCCTTCCTACGATGCATGGGAACGCTTATGCTATTTGTGCTCTAGTTCCTTCTGATTTTCCGCAGTGGACACAGTGGACCCGGCCGTGACATACTGTAGTCCTTATCTTACATGTAGACCTATCGTTGTTTAT
>JAUTBT010002402.1:0-10125 GCA_032361225.1 Lepetodrilus schrolli | reverse complement strand
TTTACATCTGCTGTCATTCTCTTGCGTTACTGTAATATTGCAGGTCAAAGTTGAAAAGGTGATAGATTGTAGCAGTAATTGGAACACCTTCAAAAGAGCACCTTCAATTCCGACTAGCTATATTTAAAATCCGATCGAAGTTATATTTACTCGACTCAGAAATAAGACACAGAAACATCAACATTCAAGTTGCAGTGCTTCGCCACTCATGATAATATAGCCTCCCCACCTCACTCAATGACATTAAACATGATATTTTAGAAACACAGTTAAGTATCCTCTATTTCCTTCCTACTGACAATTCCTAGATCACTATTGTTGCATGTTGTTGTCTATGTTTGTGTGCCAATGGAGAATTTATGCAAAATTGTGATGCAGGATATATTTTTGATTGAGTATGTTAGTGCTTGTAGTAAATATGCAAACAGCCAGTCGTTCTTTGTTGTTGTGGCTGTGTTAAATGACCGTCCATAATTATTGCAAAAAAATGTGATTTTCTTTTCCGAATCACTTTTTTGCATAATCATATATATATTATATGCAGATTTTATATATTTTAATCAATATTTTTTTGTGTGGAAAGTGGACATTTTCAGGCAGGAGCCAAAATAAATTACTACATTTTCAGAGAAAGTAGTACTACTAGAAAGCAAACTGACATTCTATTTTCGTAATTCTATGTCCAAATTTGCTCTCGTCGATTTTTTAACAATGTACCAACATTGATTGGATTAGCAGATCATTATTTTAAGCTTTTAAAACAGTAATTTGTTTTGGTGCTTCGTCCAATATTGAAACCAATATTGGTGTTATTTAGTTTATCTCAACGTCACAAAATGTATATATTATGGACAAAAATTCAGTACATGTATTCATCTTTTTAAACATATTACAGTCTTTGTAATATTTAAAGAGTTAAGCGTACCATGAATTCTTTGACAGGACCAATATTTATTTAAATAGTTTAAATAACAGAACCTAAGATTTCCTCATTCAATGATTCATGGTGCCTTGAGTTATTCCCCCTTACTGTACACCAATAATAAGATCTGTAGGAAAAATAAATATACTTTGAATTTATAAATTAGTCCAAGATGATAATCAATATCTGTGATTGTGTAGTTAATCTAATTAAAATCAGATCTCATTTAACTCTTTTAAACATTTTGACATACTTTTGCTAAACCGCATATGTCAAAATATCTGAGCATTTTATCTGACTTTAATGTGATTGTTTAGTTAAAAACTGAAAATACATGAAGAGCTAGACATTGATGAATTCTTGCCCATATTTATATGTATGTTAACTTGGTAAGATTTTGGTGCTGGTTGGTTTTGAATGTGAGATTATTTGAACTGCACCGTGTGAATAAATACATGTTGACATTTGTTTAATATTTGTGAGATGTTAATTGCATTCATTGTAGTTTACCTTGGTTAGACAAGACCATTGTAAGATCTTGTTTATATCAATACCTCTCTACAGTACTTGTTGAGTTGTGTAGGTTATTCATGAGCATATTGATGCATATATATTTGACTTCTAAGATTTGACTTCTAAAGGAAATAATTGAAATTAAAAAGAGTAAATAGGGAAATAAATACATCCATTCGGGCTGACGTAAAACAATAATTCAATCACTCGCATCCATTCGGTTCGACCGAGCAAATGCGCTTGGACCTAAATGGACGTTTCCATTATGGCAGAAACGGCCGAAAGGCATTACAGCAATGTGCGAAGATATCTTGAAATATGTTGTAAACTTTCACAAACACTTCCAGTGTAATATATTGAATATATATTGAATTATACAGAGAATAAACAATCTGAGTGAAATCTGAAATAATATAGGATTCGATTTCTTAAATTTAAAAAGAACTGTAATTTGATTGGTATGGGCATCTCACGACCATACCACCACATAATGAGCGTATTATCATATATGAAATGCCGCGAAGTTGTCACGATTGTAAGTAAATATATTATCATGTGATTGTATGCCTTTAAAAGTTGGGATATTAAGAAAATATTTTTTTTGCCGGAATATTTGCCATGCAATGTCTAGGTGACAGTTGTGACACTGATTTGGGTGCATTTTAGATTATTTAACCTCATTCGTGCTGGAGGCAACCAGAGATGCCACAGAGAAATTGTGATTAATTCAATGAGAGAATGTTTGGCGTGTGAATGCATAGCAAACAAAGAAGAGCCACTATAAATATCATTGCCATTTATCATCACAAATATACACCTCTGTATTAATGCAATTTTCATTACATCAATGTAATATTTAGTTGGATTCCTTTTTATTACTTATAACATTTTTGCAAATCTTGAAAATCTGCTGATTAAAAAAAAAAAATCATTTATGTTCGATATGCACCATGTATTCCAACAGGTAGTCATGGCAACCATGTTACTGAAGTTGTACCTATGATTTTGTGCCAATTCATAATTCAAAGTTTGTTCACGATTGTTTCATGCTCTACCAACAGCAGTAACACTTCAACAACATTCTATTTATAGACACACTGTAGCAGATAATGGGCATTTCGGTTACCTTTGAGTTATGCTGTTTTGTACAGGAGAGCCCCGATGATCTATAAAATCTGTGATAGAGCCCCAATCATAGTGCTCCATTACAAGAACAGGAAATCTGGCTAACTGTTACAGAGTACTCAAACTAAATGTGTGTAGTGATATGTGAATGCTGTTAGTAGAGCATACATATGTTTGTGAGAGTATAATGAACACTTGTCAGCACGATTGGATTGGATTGGTGTAGAAAATTATAGAAAATTTACGATTTCGAATAGCTCTATTACAATAAATTGGTACATAAAAAGCAGATTTCTTGAGTTGACATCACATCAGACCTGCGAAAGCACGAAAAGGGTCATACTGGTAGTTAGGGTGTAAAGGCTTGAGTAATTTCTTGCTGGTAAAACCATCCAGACTACATGTACAACCCTTTTGTGAGAAAATGAAATAGTCTCAATAACAGATGGGGATTAACTTTTGCTGGGGACAACTAAAATGAAAAATTGAAGACACCTGTAATCTGCTGGAAGAGTTTAATGGTGGATGAGGGAGAACAGAATTAATCTTATTTCTTCAAAGCTGGTGATGGGGAATACCATGAGAATCTTGTCATCCGTATATTTCAAGACATTTCAAGGTATTTCACTGATGAGGTGAATGAATATACCAGCAGCACTAGTAAGCCAGCTTGGAGTTTCGAATACGTGCAGAATATGCACGTGCATGTCAAAAGTGAAGTACAAAGTATAAAGTATAAAGCTATTACAATGTTTATTATCACAACCATCAGAATACTTACAGTGGTTGTAACTAACACTAACACAAAATAGATGAATAACGTGCATTATTAGCACTACAGGGCCTCAGAGTTGTTTATGTGCTTTCACGTTTGACACACATACATGTATTCTGTGTGTATTTGAAACTCCAAGGTGGGGTATATGTAGAAATTCATTCATCCAATGCAATCAGAACGCCATCATTTCAGCTTTCCACCAATATATGCTAGGACCTGGATAGAAGATTTCCATATTCAGTGTCAGGGGCTTGACATGCCCCTACCAGTCAAGTTGCTGCTATTTTGAATTTTAAGAAATATTATTCTGCACCATTTGTAGTTAGATTTCACTCAGATGGTCGTCGGTAATTCTAGGTAAAATAATTTGATATATGACACTTGAAGTGTTTATTCATTTTGTAAAAGTTGATAACATATTTGGCAATCAAGATCTCTTGCCCGTTTCCGTAACGTACTCGTGATGTTTTGGAAATCCTAGTGATTATTAGAGCAAGGGGACATAACTCTGGATGTTTTGATATTCATCCAAGGGGGAGCAGTCTTAGTTGATGCCGACCTTAACAAAACAGTTGTCTTTTAATTTTTCCGAATCACAATGCACTCAACATTAATATAATATGGAAGGTGTTGGATTGGTTTGTGCAAAAAAAATATGTATGTTTAATGATCATTTTCTAGTTTAAAAAGTCATGTCAATTGAATTGTTATATCTTTCTCTTTTTAGGTGTGATCACGGATGTCCTGCCATCAGTTCTAGGTGCGACCTGATGTCCTGATGTCAGATCTAGGTGTGACCTGATGTTCTGATGTCAGATCTAGGTGTGACCTGGTGTTCTGATGTCAGTTCTAGGTGTGAACTGATGTTCTGATGTCAGATCTAGGTGTGACCTGATGTCCTGCTGTCAGATCTAGGTGTGACCTGATGTTCTGCTGTCAGATCTAGGTGTGACCTGATGTCAGATCTAGGTGTGACCTGATGTCCTGATGTCAGATATAGGTGTGACCTGATGTCCTGATGCCATTTCTCGATACTAGGTGTGACATGATATCCTGATCAAGTTGCTGATTTGAAGCTTTGAAAAAGTTAATAAATCTTGCAGCAATAATGACTATCACCACGTTGATTTTGACCAACCAGCCAACCAACGTTTTGATCCAGAAACTAATTTTCATTGAGACCAAATGATGTTTTGATACTGAAATTCACATAGTTTTGTGGCCAGACAATATTTGGATCATGAATTTTTTATTTTTTTTTGTCCATGGGGTATGGGGGGAGTTGAGAGGGGCGTGGGGGGTGGGGGGTGGGTGGTGAAAACCACATATATTTGTGGTTCACCTGTTTCTTCATCCCAAATTCTTAATGATCACAACCGCTGGATAATTTCTTCAGTAATTTGCATATTTTCCGCAATACACAATCAGTGTTACGGTTGAGTCCAAAGTATTTGTCCAGGAATGGTACCTACAACTATGGTTCCGCACACATTTATTTGAGAAAATCTCAAAAATATTCTGGTAGATTCAGAGATGTTGACATCTGAAAGGTTAAACCACCTGATAGTTTGTGCGAAGATCAAATTGAATAATGAAATGTCCAGTTATATTTATGATATTTGCCTTTTATTGGGTTTGTATATCACTTTTGTTATCCATTTTGAAATGAAACATAGTTTTTCACATTTCCCACTCGTATTTCCATTGAATTTTATTGGTTTGCCGATGGTACACCGATTTGTGTGCAGCATTACACAATGTGAAGGAAATAAATGGCACACTGGTTTCTGATTAAGTTCAAAGGTCAAGTTTTGATGAGGGTCAGAGGTCAAATTATGGCACTTCCAAAAATAGCAGCATTTGAGATATCTTGGAAGTGATGGCACTGGTGGAATGCTAATTTTTGGCAATATTTTAGATTGAGATAAATAGGTCAGAGGGTGAAGGTCATCTAGGTGAGACAAAAATATATGTTGACTGGAATCATGTTATTGATTTCATACTCCAAACATGGTTTTAAATATGAAAATGGGTCTACCTAAGTTGAGGTCAATAATTTGCTATGTTTATTTTGTGACAGATTTCTTGGGAAGTATTTTATCTTTGAATCTCGTGGTAGAGGAATCTATCAACACCTTATTCAGCTGATATCATATGCAAATAATATAGACACATTTCTTTTCCATGTTGGCATTATTTATGATGAAGATTTTATGTAAATAATCAGAATTCCTGATGTTTCAATAATTTTGATGTCAGTAGTTCATGGATATAAGATTATATTTCGAATATCGCAGACACTTTACTCCCCAACGACTGAAAAATGAAATCTAGTGAGAAAAATACATGCCTTGGCTGTCATTATTTGCATTTATATATTGTTTAAAGTGGCATGATCATCTTTACATATGTTAACGGTCACTATCAGGGTCATTGCATACTAGCATTCTGCTGCAACTATCTTTCTCCGACGTGAAATTCTTTTCAGATTTTCGTCACGAATGGGTGAAAGATTCCCGCTGTGAAGTAAATCAATAATTCACTCTTAAGATTTTTTTACTAATCCAGATATGTTGTTTTCTTCCTAATTAATCAGCCTAGCCTGTGACATTGGTGAGACATAGGTTTTATGCTCAAATTCATTCCCAGTGTCCCATAATCCTTTGATCACAATAAAATGGCAGTCTAAACGTGGGTCAGTCTATACTAGTATTTAGAAGAAAACCCTGTTGCTATGTTTAGAACAGTAATGCTGTCATTGACGATGCAGCATCTTCGTATTGTGGTATAATTTCATTCATATTTTCCTCTAATTTGTCATATGTACAATAAAAGAAATGTGTAAAACAAATGTAGTATTGCATGCAACAGTGATCTTGCCACTTTAACTATTTAAAGTTACCCCTGCTGAAGTTAGCCAGTGATTCTGGTTAATTCAACAGACAGAGGGTTAATTAATTAAGGGTGTATTTCTCTCTGGAACTTTCAGGAATATGTTGATTTGAATTTTTGTGTGTACAATTGATGGATACTTGCTAGTTGATACTTGTCTTTCTCATTTGGGATAACATTATACTGATTTGACTACATTGATACTTCAACATAGCATTTAGGAACTTTGTCATGTGATGATTGAACCGTTTGAACGAAGACAACCAGGATTATCCTGTACGAAATGTGAAACTCTTAAGGTAACCATAACTTCACTCTATTATAGTTTGGCATGAAATGCATTGACGCCCATATTTGATAGATTATCTTGGTAAGTACTTTATGGAATGAAAAACATAAAAAAAACCTTCAATTTCTTATTTTATACTATCTACCAAAAAATAAAAAATAAAAAATAAAAAATAAATTAAAACCCCCCAACAACAATGTCTATAAAGCTATCGCCAAATATTTTGATTAAATCTGATTTAATGCAGAAGGGCTACATCTGAATGATTGATGGAACTGTGTATGCGTGCGTGCGTGCGTGCGTGCGTGTGTGTGTGTGTGGTGGTGGGTGGGTGCGTGTGTGCATGCGTGCGTGCGCATGTGTAGAAGTATGCAAGCACATGCGAATTGAGCCTTTTTTTCCTGTTCCATCTTTCAGACGTCTTCCCCTCTGCATAAAATAATATTTATTCAAAATATTTAGCGATTACTATATAAACAGATTTTGTATTAATTTTGGTTAGGTAGTACAAAATAAGAAAATTAAGTTTATTTTTGTTTGCCATCCCATTAATTATTTACCGAGATAATCTACTGAATATGGATGTTGATGCATTTTTATGTCAAACTATATTGTGTTTAGTTGACATGAAGTTCAAGGTTTTACCATAAGACTTACACAATTTTGCACAGGAGAGGGCTGGATATTTCTGTGAGAAAGCCTGTTTTTGTCTTCATATAACATAGTAGTGTAGTATTTCTTCGTTGTGTATACCCTGATATCTTGGTGTAAAATCATATTAATTTTCATGAATGACATTACCTTCTTTAGTTGCAAACCAGTTGTAATAAATATTAAATCATGACTCAAGAGTTTTGTTATACCTGCTTTCTGGAGATGTATGTAGATTCTGATGGCAGCTTTGACGTACTATAATAATAACCATCTGGAACAATCAACTTCCTTTGATTAATAATAATAATAATAATAATAATAAGTCCACTTATAATGTACTATATATCCACACTTGAAAACATGCTCAAAATGCTACATTATTATTACTCCAGTGAGTGGATCAATGTGCACTCATTTCATCTCAACTGTAGGAGTATAAAATATTTGATAAGCCAATCATATTGTCCCATTTTGACAATGCAATATATGGATAACTTAAAGAGGACTCGAGTCCTAGTGTGTGCTTTATTAGGAGAGAATGCGTTCATAGGTTCATTTATATAGACATAGAGTTTGAGACTGAGATGAACACAGGCGAAATGTATGTAGATTTTAACAACAAATGAAATGTCCACTGTATTTTTAGATTGATTAATATTCTTTTGAAATATTTCCGCTGCGACGTTAAACATTAATTATTTGTCAAAAGACGAGTAACGTTCAAAACATGTAATATCCGACGGATTTTACGAGTGCTTCTAGAATTAAATTTAATCAAGAGAACAAATTTTGGTCTTTGTGAGATCGTTGGTAATATTAATAATTGTTTACGGGGTAAGTACCTATGGATTAATCACACGTACTGCTCTAAGGCACCCCCCAAATGCACACGACATAGTATAGGGTTAATGATAAACTAGATGGGATTAATTAATCTCGGTACTTTATATTATCTCATTATGTCGCCATGGATACTTTATGTGGACGACTTTAGATCTTTTATGAACGCTTTCCACAGTATTTAGGCAATCTCGTATCGATATACTTGCAGTTGGATGAGACATCGCAACAACTATTATTAGTGATTTGTTATATGATTACAAAATATATATTTAATACACACTAAAAAACCCATATCTAAACAGAAAGTTGAATCCCAATATTCTTTATTAATTGCTAATAGTATAGTTACTTTGGTGTAGATCAGTTATGTGATACGGAGATGCATTTACATAATGTTAAGAATAAGGCTACTGCATCAACGTTAAAGACTCCATACTCTACAACCATGTGTTGGGGGATAAAAGATATTATTAGAATAATTTGTAAAATGTATTTATAGGTAGCTTGAATTTGTAGTGTCATGTTTCTACATTAAGACATTTGGATTATTGGCAGATACCGATCAATCTGATGATGATACCATGTGTATAGCGCTACCCTCCATGCTTTAAAAGAATGCTCACATGTAGTGTTGGGGATGTCCTTGACACAGGCCGGTTGATTGATTTAGGGTTTAAAGCCACTTTCAAGATTTTTTCACTCACGTCATGGCTTGCAGGCATATGTACTGCTTGTACTAGTCTGGATTTCCACCAGTTTTTATAGTGCTAGCTCACCTGGAGGTATATCATGCCGCAGATAGAACATGAATACCCCACTCAGACAGTATACTGACTCCGAGCCGAACAGTCCTTGCTTTACCCCTTTAATGCTGAGCGCCAAGCAGGAGAACAATAAGTACCATATTTTAACGTATTTTGGTATGACGCGCCCGGGGATCAAACCCGCGAACTTCCGCAAAGGGTTAGGTGATAGAACAGTAAAAAAAACCCAGATATTTAAAAAATAGTATAGATATTCTAGATCTGAAAAGAAAAAAAAGAAGTAATTTATGTAAAAACATGCTACCAGTTTAGGTCAGCCTCACCTCGCAATCCAATACACCTACTTACGGTTACGCTGCCATAAAATTTCCCTCAAGACTATTTGCTATTTATTTTTAACCAAGAAAAGAGAACTTGCATTGAATCCTTGAAGTTCCGTCTACACAACTAAGATGCTTTATTGCATTTTTTTTTGGAAATTTCAATAACTTCGTTCATGGTTATTAGAGATAAGATTTAATTCAAAGGTATTTATGGTAAGAACTGCTCCCACGGGGAGCATGAAATGATATCATTAAGACAACTGCAGAGTTTGACAATAAAATAGATATGCACATTTAAAATTTCAGTCGAGTGTTGAGGGACCTAGACTGGTAGCATGTTTCCTTTATGTTATTATTATTATTTAATTTACACATTTGTTTTTATATATTTATTTTTACATACATTACTTTCTTTCTGTCTTTTTTTTTTTTTTTAGATCTAGAATATCTATAATGTTTAATGTTTAAAAAATGTTTTAAAAAAACACTTTAAAAACTATTCTATCATCGAACGTTCGCCTGTGGTCCTTGACTAGGAAATCGATTGACGGAAGTAGGCTGTTCCAGCATGTTGCAGCTTGCAGCAACAAACGAAAAAGAGCGTTTTAAAAACTTGTCAAGTATGGATTTGGGGACAGGGATTTTGTTTCTGCTCTTAGAACGAAAAGGTTTGGTGGGATTATAAGGCAGAAGAATTTCGATTAGATATTTTGGCGCAGTCTCATAGAAGCAGCAATATGCAATATATATTTAATTCCGCTTGAAGGATAATTCATTATCTAAAGCCTATATACTATATTGTCGTGTTTTGTTATCGAAATATGTTAAATTTAATTTGCATTGGTCCTAAATGTAGTAAAATGAATTTTGTCACGATATACCAGTAAACATTTACGTACTTTTGGGAATGAGATAGAAATATCACTAGGTATCCCGTCATGTTCCATATAATAATAATAATATGGATATTTGTAAAGCGCTAAATCCACCCACTAGTGCATGCTCTAAGCGCTACAAGGAGT
>JAUTBT010002401.1:0-10125 GCA_032361225.1 Lepetodrilus schrolli | reverse complement strand
ACAACTCCATTATATTCATAGAGAAACAGTAAATGTAGTTAACATCAGTGACTTCATAAAAGGTAGTATTCCGACAATAGCTTGGATCAGGATGTGACAATATACAGGTCTTGTGATCATGGCAATATGATGGTCAACTAGTCATATATGGTTTCATAACCATACTAAAAAGATGTCAACTGAATTTGTGGTAAAAAGTGATCTTGTACACATTGGTAAGTAAAACCTTTCAGAAAACTGAACATCCAAATGCAACTTGTTTGCGCCAATAAAATTCAGCACTGTTTTTTACAGCATCTAACTTATCTGTCAGACAGTAGGAACAATTAATAAAATACAAAGTAATACATATTTGTATCTCGCAGAAATTGTCCAAGAACTGTCTTTCAATGTGCATTACTGTACAACACCAGGTAGTACAAATTGGGACCCCTCCCAATGATGTAATAGTTAATGAGCCATGAAATCTCAGGGAGTAATCAACAAATTAAGTGACTAATTCAATTGACAAGTTTAATGATGCAGCAGCCAGTCAGTCATGGATGACTGGACACACGGAGGCGACTAGAATCACAGATCTGTGACAAAAAGTATTGGAATCCTAGGGACAGTTATAATGCATGCTATTAAAACTTGTTAGTAGATGGTGAAATACAACCATGACAAATGCCTTTTATGCAATCCAAAGCATCACAAGATACAAAGCACTACGATAAAGATGTAATAAATAATCAACTAAACATTAAAGATCATTAATAGTGAAGTGAAACATCATTAATTTAAACAATTTGAAGGTGAAATAGATCAAGGTATTTATTATTACGCTAATCAATCTGAAGTATATTTCATGATTCGTTTTACAGAATTCGGTATTTCTGCCCATGACTCCCTCCCTTTTCTAGTACTAGTATCACATTCATTCTGTATTAGTATCAAACACCTTACATGGTTCCTACAGCTCTTTACACTACTAGTAAGTACACGAAGCGTCAAGACTTCGACAAATTGGTCTAAACCTTCATGTGTTCCCTGGTAGCGCAGTTGTCTAGGCGATTGGACACTGTAACTTGTCGCCCACATGCAGGTTGGCGCAGGTTTGATTACATGTTGAAATCAAAAAAAATAATTGATCTTTCATTTCCAGAAACGATGAAATTTGAGGATGGAATGTTTAAAAATGGAAGAGGAAAACATGGGGGGAAAAAATCAAAAAAGGAGATTTCATTTATGGAAAATTTTCCTGAATCCATGCTAGAAATAACCCCAATTTTGAATATGTTGTAAGGCAAAGTTTAGGAGAGTACATGTATATAAAACGTAATTGTCAATAACATGCGACCATTGTAACTGAATTATGTAATTAACTCTCCTCCCTGATGGAGTAATCACCATCACAGTTCAATAAACCAGCGTGGAGTTTCGAATACACACAGAATATGCATACTTGTGTCAAAAGGTGAAAACACATCATAGTAAGTATAGTATAATGCTATTAAAATGCTTATCACAACCACTAGAGTACATTACAATGGTTTTAACAAGCATGCAACATAAAATAGATGACAAACGTGAATTATAATATTAGTACTACATCATTTGACAGTTGTTCATGAATGTGATTTCAAATTTGACATGTGCATCCACATTCTGTGAGTATTCGAAACTGAGCTAGCTTATGGGGCATGTAGAGCATGTACAGCTGACACTAGGGTCTACATCATATTCTCATCATCTGCCGATTACTTTTACAGGCTGATTAGTCGACTTGCACAAATAGCCCTCAAATGTTGTTTTATCATTATCAAAAATATCACTGTCCGTTATGAATAGAAATTCATATAGCTTCTAAACTTGAGAATGTTTTTGACTGAATTAGTGCTTTATGTCACATCTGGAATATTGCACCCATTTGCAACAAATGAGTATAAATAAGAAGACACACATGTTTAACCCTCTCCCCGCTGGATTAGACACAGACACAGCTCTTTATGGCATCTCCTGTTGCCTCCAGCATGGAGAGGGTTACAGCTGGAATCACTAAACAAGCTGAATAAATTGAATATATTCTCTTGCCAACAATTTCACTGGTTTACATTCAAGTCTGTACAACCACATTTGACTGTACAACCACATTTGACTGACTTCCCAGGTCGGGGTGAAATGAGGACAAACCATTCAGTTATCAATGAAAAGACTAACACTGCTCAAACTAGCTGTACACGGTTTACAATGTCACACTGTTCAATAAACATCGTATTTACAAGTTTTACTAGATTATTTTCTCACAACAGCTACATATGACAATGTTTTTGGACCACGTTTTCAAAAAACACGTTTTCTACATAAAAGAGAATAGTTCTTAGCACGTGTAAGTTTATCTATCACAGTATCACATTGCTTCCTCGGTGTTCAACTCATGAGATTATCTTCACGATCACGCATGAGGATGACATTTTAGAAGATGACACCACGTGTAAAATACATAAACAATCGTGAAATATTCCTGAACATTACGACCTTACCCCGATGACACTGAACCACGTCCAGTTGCCTATCCATGGCGGCGGGTATTTGATCCATAGTTGTTCAACCGAGACCTATATATATCTTACGTACACACTTCGTGACCATGTGCAGCCAATGCCGGAAATGCGCGCCAAGTTGAAAACACGTATTGCGCAGACGCAAATATGTGTATCGCGTGGACACTAGAAATAAGTCCTACTTTAAATATATCTTATTTAATTAAATAATTGCTTACATGCCTGTTTTCGTGTGTATCGTTGACAGATAAACAAGAAAAGGTCGACATAAGTTGGTACATATGTATACGGCAAAGGGGAGAGAAAGTGGAATAATAATCTTTTTAAGAGGCTTAGGGGTACAAGAATTATCTCCCCTTTTATAAAAATATGGTTGTTAGAGTGCCCGTCCACTATTCTACGCTCATTCAAAGAATGTAAAAATTGCATTCATAACATTCGTAAAGTCAGTGCTACACACACTTCTACATTTGCGCATCAATATTGCCTGTCAATACACCGCCCAAAAATAACTGAACTATAGATGTATTTACCTTTTTGATAAGTGCCCAAAATCAAAGACGCAATAGTAATAATATAACAAGTGAGTGATTATGGAACGTCGCTGCTGGAATCTTTCACCCATTTCTGACGATTAATAATATAACAAATAATTATTGTTACCAAGCTGAAGCAAGCCCATACGTATATAATACCATACCCTTTCCTAAAGAAAATAAATAGCTTCAATAAATGTTGAATGTAGCCTAGATACTAATATACATGTTCAACTGTACAGGAATCCGCTATAGGGCCTACTTTCGTATTACCTACTGTATTTATGTACTTGCTGCAAGCGAAAGTAAGTATGTATTTATTGTAATTATGTAATTAATTAAGTTGAAAGTAGCACTTTCCATATCTTTTATAGGCCTACTGACAGTGGTAATTAATATTGAAGATTGGATTCGAATACACGTACTTGCTTTTCAAAAACACATTATTCATTTTCAATCTTCCGAGAAACAGCCTATCCGTTATCATATTAATTAAATTATATTATTCATGTTCAAATTATGTGATTCTTGTATACATAATATATTGAGTTGTTCTATATTTGCCTAGCTACGATTAACACATAAAGTTAGTACATGTATACTAGTATGTATAAGCTCATGAATAATCCGCTTTAGAAGTTATTTTCTAAAGGATGCTATGGAATATTGTGCATGTTAAGTGGCAAGATCATCTTTTCAAGAGGTCGATCTAATGTAACAGAGGGATTTCCAACAATGTATTTGTTCTATCCGGAAGACACAGTGATAGATGTGTTGATGTTTTATTTCCAGCACCATTTTAACACTATATTTTACAACTTATTCTCGTATGGTTACATACAGTAGGACATCTCTATTCCACTACTGATTCTTAATATATATTTCAATGCCCATGCTACATGGTGGTGGGGTTTAATGCTTTAACGCCTTCCAGCTTAGCTGATTTCGGCAGACTGGTCCCTCCTGTGTCTCACAGCATAGAGCTGGAGAGCGTTGATGCTACATGTTAAAACATCACTTTATATACCCATACAACGTTACTATGGAGCTACTGCAGAGTAAAAGTATGTCATTGCAATATTGAAACAATGTGTAACTAATTACAATATGGATACATCATACTAATTATAGAGATAATCCCATTGACATGTTTATACATTGAATTGGATTGTCATCAGCTTAACTGAGGTGGGGCCAAGCTAAAGTGACTAATGATAGCCGGCCCGCCAATATTTTATATAGCAATACACTTGATTCAGACGGTCTGGAAATTAGTAAGAATATTGTAACAAATATCACACTGTCACACTACTATACATATTCTCCATGGAGTTGAGGTGACATTTCACATTGAACCATTGACCGGGGGAAAGTAATGTATCGTTTTGAGCATGCTTTAAAACGTGGATAATGCGCATTATAAGTGGATATTATATTATTTATCCACGAACGAATGGTTTACATGATGTTGTATGCGGCCAATAATATTTTGACGTCACGGAAACCCCCTCATTTCTAAAAATAGATTATTGGACGGCTTTTCATCGCGTGCTAATCCAGGTGTTAGCTGTGGCTTGTATGTTAATCTGTCAGCATATATGTCGGCACACTTGCGCATAAAGTAACACGTTTCCAAAATTTTACTTATGGACACGCTGTAAATGCTGATTTCGTAAATTAGATGCAATGCCCCGTTTAGCTACAATGCAAGAAGAAAACAACATGGCGGACGAAGTAAATGATGTCGATGATTTACCAGATGCCCTCATAGCAACCAACGTGGAAGAGAGAGTGTTTGATGATCCCATCGAAAAGGTTTGTCTCGCAACGCACCGGTGAATTCCAGTCAAATCTATCGTAGATTAGGTGTTCTAATGTCTATGCGATCTGAATAATTCTTTATGCAAATGTTCCAACACAAATGCCAAAGTCAACAATAACAAGGCCATTTTCTTACTAAGATAAAATCTAAGTTTATGATGCTATTTTCTGTAGTTCGTTTGACATCTTACTTTATAAGCCAATATGAATAATTATTTGACCCATATGGATAAAGTGAACGTTGTTCGTATGTATGTGCTCTTGATATGATGATTATTAATCCATAATAATAATAATAATTGCTATCACGGCATGATAGAAATATTACTGTAGGGACAGTAAGTCTTGTCGGGATTGAATGAATATCTTGGGCTGTCTCATGTCAACTTACGGTCCCTATTATTAATATCAGCAGAGTTTGACCAAATATATATATATATATATATATATATATATATATATATAATTGCTATAAATAAATCATGTAGTTTCTTTTACTTTTGATCTTCATATAATGAATTATCTCTAATTTTTATTAGAACTTTCCATTCATCAGTATATTAATTTCTATATACCAGTGATATCATGTCTGTTGTTTTCAGGACCACTTTGAGAACTTGTTCATAGACTTTGATCCCACAGTGACTTTCATGTACATTAAAAGTTTCCGCCGTGTACGGATCAACTTTTCTAGTCCAGAGCTCGCTGCCAACGCTCGTATTCACCTTCATCAAGCAGATGTTCTGGGGACCATCATCAAGTGCTACTTCGCTCAGGTATGCAATCTTTCTGTGCATGTGTAGCCGGGTGTGATACAAGATGCTCCTACTGGTCTCGGCCAGCGGGGTTACCCCTTTTGCTAATTCGGTAGAGCGTTGGACTCGCAATACAGCAACTCGGGTTCGAATCCCAGGATCGGTATGATCCTCTGTTACACATGTAATGTGAGTGGTCCATGAGGATCATTTTATGTTATTAATTATCATGTAGACTATAAGCCAGCCCGGAGATTCAAATATATGTGCAGAATATGCATGGGTGTGTCAAAGGTGAAAGCACATTGTAGTATAGAATGCTATTTAACTGCTTATCACAACCACCAGAATACTTTTCAGGAGTTGTGATTTGTAACAAACATGTAACCATGGTAACGCGAAATAGATGAAAAACATGCATTACTAGTGCTACATTGTCTCAGACATTTGTTTGCTTTCACCTTTGACACACACATGCATATTCTGTGTGTATTCCAAACTCTGAGCTGGTTTATTGGAGATACAGAATGTGACTTAGTGATTGAAGACTGTTGTATCTTCCAAGCAATTAACTAAGTCATGTTGTTCTCCAATGTTTGGAGCTCGTTCAGTATGCTGCCGACAGACTACTTGCACTTTTATTATTTTAATTCTATGTCTGCATGTATACATATCTTTTAAGCAAGACTTGTTAATTTCAAAGATTTGTATATATTTGACATTGATAATTAATAATTTAGTAATGTTTTTCTCTCCAGATTTGAAGATTGCATACAGTATCAATATACTAATAACATATATGTTGAATTAATATCTTATGCACGATAAGCACATGCACGTTAAACCTGTACTAGTCGTACACAACCATTGTGTTTTATTAACAAAGTTTATTACATATGAGTTGTTGAGACCTGTGTCGTGCTGAATTAGTCATTTTCACGGCTCTTTCTATAGATTCATCGCATATGGGTGAAAGCTTCCCGTTATGACGTAAAACAATAACTAACCATCTATAGACATGGCATCAGTGGAAGGTCAACACGTGTTGCCATTGTTACAGGCCAAGCAAGGGACCCAGGGGAACTGCTCACCTCATCTGAAGCCCCCACCGATGGAGAAGCAGTTCCTGATCTCACCCCCAGCCTCTCCCCCGGTCGGCTGGGAACAAGCACAGGAGGCTCGTCCCATCATCAACTACGATCTCTTGACTGCCATTGCACAGTTAGCGCCAGGTGCGTGTACCAAACAGATAGGTCTATAGCTGCAGGGCTCCAGACTAACAATCTGAGTTACTTGTCTGCAGGCCAAGCCGGAGCAAGTAGCAAAGGCACCTAAGGTGTTGAATGTTAAAAAGTAGGTTGCCCACAGTGCAATTTAACTTGCCCATGTACGTTGGACATATGCTAGTCTAGAGTCCTGAGCTGTGGTTTCTTGTGTTTTTTAAATCATTGTGTGTGGGTGACAGATTCTCTATGCGACCTAAAACAATAACTCACTCACTCTTGTGTTTTAAAAAAAAAAAAAAATTTGATATTGATTATGGTCATTGATTATGGTTCATGTATGAAATGGTTCAACTCCAAGGTTATCTTAGCACCAACTTTAGTTTACCTTATGTTTCATACATGAGGTCCATGTGTGATTCATTGATGAAAAACTTGTTGTGAGGCAGTTTTCTTTATATGTTTCATTGAGAATTAATGTTTGTTTTCTAGGAGAGGCCCACGAGCTCCATCCACAGTCAGAATCTCAGCCGGGTATTATTGTCCATATCTGTGAGGATCCTGAGGGCTTCAATGACCCATCACGACCCAAAATATCTCAGACACGGCGACCAGATGAAATGTGATGCAAGAAAGGCAGCATGACTTGAATATTTTAACTCACGTCAGCGTCAAGCTGTTTAGAGATTGTAGAATCATTGTAGAATTCATCATCATCATCATCTCTTCTTCATAAAACTAATAGTTTTGATTATTTACAAATTACTAGTCCAGTTTTACAGACCTGAACTAGAATATTGCACGGACATCAAAAAAAAATTGGGGTTTGAGATTTTGCTCAGCTGAGATTTCTCCCATTGACTCAGTGCTGTAACTGGAGTAAAATTTCAGCTGGATTTGAGTTTTTACTCATTTCAGCACTGAGTCAATGGGAGAAATCTTAGCTGAGCAAAATCTCAAACTCAAGTTTGTTTCGAGAAATCGGGGCCGGAACAAGAGAGACATAGGCAGATGATACTAGTACTACAACTACCTCACATTACACGCCCCATTGTCAACATCTCCAGAAGTTTTTGTTAGAACTAAACAAACATAAATATTAATATGAATTGAAATTCAATCAATACAACAGTTTGTGGAGAAGTCCATCACACCAAAACCTCATATTGTGACACATTGATGCAGGGTTACCAAGCAAGCATTTTGTCAGACCAGTGAATGGCATTTGTTCATTAAGTCAATTCCATGATGATTGCGATGAGATTTATTCTGTTATTCACATAATGTCATCCAGTAGAACAAACATATCGCTATATTTATGATACTAGATTGTGACCAGTAAACAGAAATTTCTGTTATAATTCATTGAATAATTATTTTCCATGGTGAGTGTGGATCCTCACACCTCAGAGGTACTAATTCTGTTCTGGAGACTCACTTCACGTGGTACCCCTGTCACGCATCTACTTGCGCAAACAGTTCAGGAGCTATAAATAGAACAATGATGAAATCTATTTCGGATATGTAAATATCAGTTGATTTGTATTTTTACCATGAGCAGCAGATCTGATCTTGTGAGCAAAGATATTATTATCCATGTATTACAATCAGCTCTGTGAAATTATTGAATAAGGTAGTTACAAGGTTTATGTAATGCCCCTATTTACCAAGTACCATGGATATAACAATAATATTGTAATTAACAGTCTACAAGTCATAACTGATGCTGTCACATTTCTCGTGGCATGTTTTCCCACAGTGGAGAATGTTATCATGTGTTTTGCAAGTCCATCAAGGCATTTACATTAGGATTAACTGTGATAATACAAAGTTTTCATCTATGTCCGACTAAGCAACCTGAGGGTTTCACTGAAGTGATCTTCAATCAATATATCCAGATTGTGGGTTTCACTGAAGTGATCACATGTAATGACCTGCATTACATCAAAACCTTTCATAAAAAGAAACCCGATCTTGTAAGTTATTTGCTAGTCTTGCATTTCATTTATCTTATGACCCATGGATAGATGTGTACATTGGTAGTTTGTATGTATACAGTTTGTGTGTGCAGTTTGTGTGTATACAGTTTGTGTGTATACAGTTTGTGTGTATACATGCACTCGGTGTATGTATTTGTGTGTGGCTGAACAAATGCATAAGTAGTAATGGTTGTATACATTTACCAAAGAAATAAGCATGTTTCATCAACATAGTATATATTTAATATACATTTATTGTATTAACTTTTCATAAGGAAACAATCCTGAATAATAACAATGTCAATTTAGTGTCAAATGCATTTACTGTATAAATGCTATTATTCCATGTTGAAATTTGTTTGTCAGCAGTTACTAATACATAACTGTTGTCCGTCATTGTTTGTGAACACACATCCAGCAAATAGATGTTTCTACGTGGCCGAGGTAAAACAATTCAAAACCTTCATTCTTCTCAACACAACAAACATAAGATAAGAAATATTTATCAGGATAATTAGAAAATATTGTCTCAAGTACTGATTGAAATATATTGTATACATCCTAGGGAGCTGAGAAAACTATGAGGGCACATATCCATTGACCAGGGGAATAATTTAGGGATATGAGCATGTTTTGAGTATGGATTTGGCCCAGGATAAATCTACACATTATTATTATTAACCCACACTACTCTTCATAAATTAGCTTACAGATCATGATCATATTATCTTTACTCAACTTGGGAAACTTGACAGTTCAGTTGCTTACATTTGCACAATGTACAAATTCAATGACGGAAAGTTACAATGAAATGCGAGATGTGTATGCGGAGAGATTAGTCGTATCGTGTCTATTTTGTAGAATATTATTCCCCCCGCTCTCCTTCAGTGTTGTCTTCCATGTCTGACTGTAACCAGTGTAGCCAAGTAGATACAAGTATACCAGGTATGACATATATGACACAAGTATACCAAGTAGGACATATATGACACAAGTATACCAAGTATGACATATAGTAATTACATGTATCGCCATATGCTGTAATTATTAATGAAATTCATAACATTTCCTCTAATCTATATAAGATATACACCGCCCACGTAATGTAAAATGAATCTTAGTGAGGAATTATATACAGGGTTAGTAGTGCTCATCCCAGTCTACAACACTCAGAATTTTACAATTCAGTGGGGGGCGGGTGGTAGCGCAGTGGTAGAACAGTTGGACTTCGGAGCCAAAGGTTCCAGGTTCAAATCCCGGCCCGGGGG
>JAUTBT010002400.1:0-10125 GCA_032361225.1 Lepetodrilus schrolli | reverse complement strand
TATATATATTGTATGCATGACTAATATTTACAGACTATTATTTACAGACTATTCGATGTCAAAAAGGATATGTATGCAAAGAACAAACCATATTCTGCATAAGAAAAATATCATGTGCACCGTCAATAGGAAAGTGTGTGAGAACAAGTAAGTACTAATTTAATATTCCTTACTTGCAACTTTGGTTACACATATTTGAAAGGACTTACTACTAGTACATATGTGTACTAAATCTATGTATGTATAGTGATAGTTGAGAATGCTATTTAAAGTGGTAAAATCATCTTTGCATGATATATTTATTACATTACATATTTTAATATTAAGATACACAATGTTTCTACATAGCAACATATTAGCAATGGATACCAACATTGACCAACACGTTCAGGAAATCGAAGCTACGTTTTGTGGCTTTAGCACGTGTACGTAGAACATTCATGAATATTAATATTAATAATAATAATAATAATAACAATATCGCTAACATATACTTGTCCCATTAATAAATAAACGGTTCCTAAGATTTGGATATCGTCATTGTATTCTTGGCTACGTTTTCCCTAGGCTACGATAGTTGATTCTCATTTTGTTATTGGTAATACTCATTGCAACAATTCTATTTTATTTTTTTTGCAGCTAAACCAGGAAAGTGTCCGAAATCCACAGGGATTAACATCTGTACTGCTACATGTATGGGCGATTCCGACTGTCCTGGTAACCGAAAGTGCTGTGGAAATTGCCCCCGATCATGCAAAGCTCCGGTACTCAAGCCGAAAGGTAATACATGTCCCGAGCTCGATCGTGAAACCCGGCTTGTACCAACTTATATAATGCACGGGATACTACCACCCTGCTAAATCATGAGGTAGTATATGGTACCGGTGGACCACATCGCCTCTTTTGTGACGTCTTCGAATTCGTCGGTATTCTTTTCTATCTTTATGTTATTGAACTGGAGTTTAAATCCGCTTTCAAGATTCATCCACTTTCGTCGGTATTCATATTCGGTATTCAGCCCCTTGAATCGAATGTCGTTGACGGAACAAATCAACGTCGGCATGCGTTGACACCCCCCCCCCCCCCCACGGTGGGATACTATAAATCATACTGGCATAGTACCACGTGACTCACACGCGACGGACGTGCACACGTGACTCACACACGATGGACGTGCACATGCATCAATACTATAACAAACGGATCCCAATTAATTGCATTCGAATTCTTGGTTATCTTAACCAAATAATTTATTAAAACAATATTTGTTTGTGAAGTTCCGGGATTCCTGAACGGCCAACTTAATGGCTATCTGAACACGTCTCCTGGTTGCACATACATGCATAACAATACGCCATTAATGGATAATAGACAATGCATACTATAGAATATCTAATATACTAGTACCCAAATCATTAATGCATTCATATTACCACAATGTATAGTCACACGACTATCAGTACCACCCGGTGCTCGCATGTTTACTGCAACATTCAGCGCTGCGCATGTTGCGGGGTTCCTCTTGACTTTAACTGACAAGCCATGATATAAGGGCAAGAATCTTGAAAGTGGTTCTAAACTCCAATTCAAAAATATTTTAAAAAATCACTGCTTCTCGTGTTATTATTAACTTGAAGTTGAATATTGAATGCTATAATCTTATTTCTTGCAGTAGTTAAACCAGGAAAGTGCCTGAATTCCGAATGCAAAGCTCCAGTCATGCGGCAAGTCAGATGTCGAAGCAATTTGAACTGTAGAGGAAGACTGAGGTGTTGTAGTGGACGATGTCTCAGAAGATGCGGAAGGTGGTTGCCAGTATTTCCCCGTCTGGCTCATAGGGACGATTAGATATACTATGGGTGTATCCAAATGACAATATACTGGGTGTATCAATACTCAATGTCGTATGACGTGTTAATATTCTTGGAGACATGGTGCTGTATGATTGTACTCTTCAAAAACATATTGTAAAAATATAATGTGAAATATATATATATATATATAGCAAGTTGCGTCAAGTGGCTGTCATTAGGATACATGGGGAAAAGTCAGACCACATCATACCACTCCCCTCTTCACTATCTGTCTTTGCTTCTCTCTCTTTGTCTGTCTGTCTGCACCCCCTCTCTATCTCTTTCTCCCCTTTCTCTTTCTCTCTCTTTCTCTTCATATCTGTTTCTTCCGAGAGCTTTCTATCTCCCTATTTCTGATCATCTGCCCATCTCCCTCTCTCCCTATATCTCTCACCTCGCTCTCTCCTACACACACACACACACACACGCACACACACAGACACACAACACACACGCAACACACACACACACGTATATACACACACACACACACACACGTATACACACACACACACACACACCTGTTATATAAATATATACGCACTAAAACGTTGACACGTTGACACGCTCGCAGGGCTACGCGATGGTGTACACCCACATCGTAACATCTAAGGAGGAAGTGTCTAGACATATCTATGGTTGGGTGGAAGCAGAGTAATGTGTATCAGCGCCGACAATATATCAACAAGACACACACATACCAATGCATCTACCGACGTCTTAACTGAGGAGAAATACTGCGGTTTCTCTAATATTCTCAACACAGTTAATTATGCGCCAGTAGACCTTTAGCTAAATATATTTTAACAACGAAGAATGTCCAAATAACATCAGGCTCCAGGTACTCTTCAAGAGCTTGCAGACACATTGGAAGAAGAATGACACCACATTCCTTAAAACCAAGTTCCGCAATTTGGTAGAAAGTTCCAACCACAAAATCTCTGCGTGACCCTTAATATATTGTGTAGCGTATATTAGACATTGACCAAGTGATAGTTTAATAAATTAAAGGCATTCAATCACGGTTTGTTTACATAGTTCGTGATCATGGTCACAGTTATTTTACCTGATCATGAAAGTACGTACATTTGATTTCTCTATCCAAGTATATTCGGCAACAAGGTACATTTTCTGATTGCCACTTGTTTTCAACATTTTCATATTAATTTTTGTTATCTCCACGTATTAAAATTCGCAAGATAAATAACATTTGAATAGATTGAAAACCAATGGGTCATGCGAAAGCAATGTAGCTTATTGGCCAATATATTTGTGTAAAATACATTTCTTTTACATACTTTCAGCTAATATACATTTTTAAATGAATTTTATCATGGAGCCGTTAGTGTATGCCTTTAAGGTTTGCATATTATGTCTTTGAATCTGTTGTTCCAAATGAAGTGGATTGGTCTAATTTAATGGCAACATACCTTTTCGTCTGTTTATAGTATATTAATAAAGGAGCCCATTCTGTACAACTGATTGTTAGGCTAGCTCAGCTAAAAGGATGGCCTAGTATTAACTGCATTTCAGATTAACCTTATTTCCATGATAAATGATAGCGGAAGAATACCGTGGTATGCCCTCCAAACAGGATAGTGTATATATGAATGAATGTCCTTTATTTCCTCCATTAATTACGGAGAGTATACTGATAATGAATATGGGTATGCAACAATGCCACAGTCCCCACATACATAGACGTGTATACATATTTATCCCACATATAATCGGAGATACAATATAATATATATTTATTCATATTTAAGGGGATAATTCAAAACAGTTTTTCAAGGTAACAGTGTAAAAATAATAATTCCTAACGCCTATACAACATTGAAAGAGATCTGAGCATTTCGCATTGAGACGCATGATTTTATCACTATCTAGTATTTGGTGTGTTTCATGATGAATTGGTTGGTTGATTTGGGGTTTACAGCCACTTCATGGCGTGCATGTACTAGTCTGGATTTCCACCAGTTTTTTTTTTATATAGTGCTAGCTCACTTGGAGGTATATCATGCCGCAGATAGAACATGAACACCCCACCCAGACACAGTATACTGACTCCGGGCCGACCCGTCCTTGCTTTACCACTTTAATGCTGAGCGCCAAGCAGGGGAATAACAAGTACCATCTTTTAACGTCTTTCGGTATGACGCGACCGTACTCCGAACCGACGCTTTAACCATTACGCCACGGAGCCGGCCTTTCATGATGAAGAATTCATAATGATTATTGAAAGGACAGAAGTTTTGTTGCCAACGAGTTAATAAATATAATTTATATAGAGAGATTTTCATTCACAAACATTATATGCAAATGTCGCAACTTAACGTGTAAGTATGTTAACTGTAATTATATTCGATAAATTAAGTCCCAATAAGAAACTCTAAAAAGATGTCCCAAAATGTCTTGACAGTGTGTACAAGAATACAATTATACAATAATTATGGTATTATGTCCACTGTGTTATTTCATTAGTGAAAATATGTATATTTATAGCATGTGTTTATTTCACTCCCACGTTCTATGTTATGCGATAAAATGAATCACAGTCTACGAGCAATGCACGTATCATCTGGGGACACATCTGCAGCAAACTGGTATATATCCTCGACGATTAAGCAAAACACATGTGACGTCACACTATTGTCACCGAGCAGAATATGCTGGAAGAACTGATAATTACCATCAAATTGTGGAGGTTATTTTCCATAGAAGCATGAAACTTGGCAGAAAGGTAGATCATGACCAAGAATCATCAGATATGAAACCATCGAAACTACCTATAGAGGCCATCTGGAAAGACGATTACATGGTTTTCATTAATATTGAGTCGCCTTGACGGACAATTAGATACCTTCATATATCTCTCTCTCCCTCTCTCTCTCTCTCTCTCTCTCTCTCTCTCTCTCTCTCTCTTTCACACACACACAGGTATATATAATATACCAGTAGTTATTGCTTCATAATCAAATCTACTCTTATTACCGAAATAGATACAGAAAAACGATGAAACAAAAAGAAAAGCGTAGACAGAAAAATAAAAACAACAAAACTATATACAATACATATATAAATACTATAATTATAATATTCCAGTAATTATTGTTTCATAATCAATGTCAACAATTGAAGTCAGATAGAGTACCCTGGGTCACTTGACAATACATGTACATGTAGATCTATGACAGTAACGTATTGCTTTGCGAATACATTACTTTTGATATGTTCGGATACCTCTAGACACCTGTCACCACTGATGGGCATGAAATATAGTGGGATTTAGTTGAAATGGATGAAATAATAGCTCATCTCAATTTGATACCTGTCGTGACAAGTTTAGCAGGTTACTCACAGGTGTATATATATACAATGTACCTCACAGATGTTCACAGAGGATACAATTCAAGATGGCCGTGGTGTCTAATGTTGTGGTGAGTATATAGGTATATGCAAAGATGTACTGTACTCTAGGTGGTATAATCAGTTACTGAGTGTGTTAATTAGATATTATTGATTCCCTCGAAAATTGCTATTATGATAATAACAATACTACTACTACTACTACTACTACTACTACTACTACTAAAATAATAATAATAATAATGATAATAATAATAATATATTTATATAGCGCATAATGTCCATCTTACTTACTGGCGCTGTACATTCGATATATTCCATCATGCATACGATTACTTAACACAAATTCTGAAAGAAATGTCTGAATTCTTTATAGTGTATATATCAATACATAGATGATGACCTGGGATAATTGGTCTACTATTTTTATATCTGCTATTGCAAATGAGGTAGATTCCTGGTGTAAAAGAGTCCTTTGTCTGTAAATATGTAATCGTACGTGTACATTACACATACTTATATAGTTTTTTTTTCTTTAACAAAAAAAAACAATCAATAAATACTCGTGGTATGCAACTTGATATATGTTAAGTTGATGATATTCACTTTAAACACTGTATGTATAACACCATATGTATAACACTATATGTAGAATTAACATTCGCCTAATCTTTTAGGTATTTAAACTAAAATTGTTAATAATGTTACCATTCATCCTCTACAACACATTGCCAGTGTCTCTTTCAGAGCATAAATTGCCTACCGTGAGGATCTGCAAATAATAATAATAATAATGATAATAATAATAATAATGGCTACTTACAATGCGCCAAATTCACCCCCTAATGCATGCTTAGAGCGCCACATTAGTGTCCCATGATATGGATCAGTATGCACACTCAGTGCTCCTTCTCAACGCCCTGGGAAGTATACAACCCAAGCTGCAGTTTCCAGTGTTCACATGAGAATTACTTCACTCCTGGTTACTCCCATGTATATAATAAAATAGTTCATGAACATGGATTCTCTTTAATTCTTTGCAGAAGATACTTCTACTTTGTGGTGCGTGTTTTGGCCAGAGCGTTAAAGTCAAAACTTCTCCAGTTGCTCCAACATGTGCTGTAAGTATAGTGTAAACATGCTAACTAAGTAAATGAGTGTATGGATGCATTGCTTATCCAATATTTCATTCCAAACAACGGATCCTATCTTTGAATCTGAATTATAATTTAAAGACGCTGTTAGATTAATTTACTCTTCACTCGCGTCACGGCTTGTCAGTTTACTGAAGGCCGTAACTTTAACATCCGTACAAGATGAGGGTGGATGTAAACCTGCGAACATCGGCTGGTACTGACTAACCAGTGATAATAATTGCTCGTCTGGTTTATAACTCAGACGTTCCGCAAGTGTTGAACTATCGTCCAGGACTGCATTGTATAGGGTCGTACAGATAGTCCAGTCGTAAATCGAGGTCTACATCATTTCCTGTTATAGTAAAATCACGACCATTGACAATTTATATATATTATATTTCCAGTCAACCCTGTGTGCCCCTGGCTACGTCTGCAAAGAACAGGTCATCTATTGCTTCATACCTCCATGCCCACCCCCAGTCCCTGTTTGTAGGCAAATAAGTGAGTATGCTATTGTTATAATACCTATACAATAATACCTAAATTCATACATTTGGGCGCATCCGCATATACTATGTTGATTACCTTTTATGCATACATCTTGTATGCTGTAAATTAGATTATATGCCCAGTTAACTATGCTATCGCGAGCTCTCAAACTCCCAGATAGTGACAGTATCAATCAACCAATCAGAACGCGGCTTAGAGTTGAGTGACATGATTTCCAATGCTATATCAGGAATGGCCTATAGACATTACTTATCAAGGCAGGTAATAACTTAATTATTTAAATAATGGGAGAAATACTTGGATCGCTTGGATCGACGCTAACATCCTATTGAATGCATGTACAGATTGTTTCAACCAATCGAGTTATTTCCCCTTTGCTGTCTGACCACTCTAACCAATAGCTAACTTCAAGGTTTCGATCTCTTAAAGATTCGCGTCCTCTCAATTGGAGACCAAACGCCCTTTCCTGTATTCTACAACAAGGAAAGTTCCAGTGTAATATAATATTATATACATTACATTACAATCCGTATTAAGACTAGATAATCTGAGTAAAATTTGAACAAAAATGACAGAATAATATTTCTTAAACGTACAAATAGCGGAAATGTTATTGGTAGAGACATAAAAAACCCAACTGCCGACGTTATGCAAGCCGTGCTTCCGGGTCCGAGTGATACATATAATTGGAGCAATTAGGGGAAATAACTCGAGGTGTTCTCGTTGTGTTTTAACGTATTAAATAATACGTAGTATTTTGTTTACCCCATTATTTTTTTCCCCAGTAAAGCCCGGATTCTGCCCTGTACCGAAGCCGAGTCAAATTGGCATATGTCTGGTCAGGTGTACCAGCGACGCCGACTGCCATGGCAAGTCCAAATGCTGTGGAAACTGTCCTAGAACATGTAAAGCTCCGATATTCAAGAAGCCGGGCAGATGTCCGATTGTCTACTGGCCCGGAATATGTATTGCTAAATGCACGAACGACGGCGATTGCCCGGGAATACAGTTGTGCTGCGGAAGTTGTCCCAGGATGTGCCGGAAACCGGTCGTTGTCCGGCCAGGAAGATGTCGTAACAACAGGGACTGCACAGGCAGACGACGACGGTGTTGTAGAGGAATATGTCGCAAGAGTTGTCGCGTGGTCTTCCCATGGCCAATATTTTTCTATGGAGATGATAAATAAATAAATATGATACGGTGAAAGCAAGCGTTCCTTGTTCAATGTCATAGTTGTAAATAGACGTAACATGTCTAAGGTGCTGTGTCCGTGTTATATTGAAGCATAAGCTATGAATTTAACAATGTACATGTGTATGTGCAGTAGGTTTCAAACACTAATATCCTAGTATGTCAATTTAATAAAGAAAGGCAGAATAGACAAATTGTTCTAGATAACTGATGTTCATTTAGGAAAAGTAATTTCAGAAGTATTTCTTCATCAGTGAATATGCACCTCGCCTTAATCTAGCTTCGAATGAAAATATATCGGCTGTTACTATAGATACCATCGCTGTATGTTTCATTTAATAATAATTATTCTAGGGAAATGTTTCCATTTATTCACTGCCTTAATACAATATTTCTGCACCTAGCATTTACATGAAGTAGCAATAGGATTTACATTAAATTCTTCAGCCTTGGTGTTCATGTTACTTTTAAAGCAAACAGCTCTCGACGTTTGATATGACGTTCCATCAAAATAAAGAAATGGTTGAAACCATGATCCGTATTTCAAATGGAATTGCATAAGCTATTTCTGACTTCAGAGACTCTGCACTTTTTCTTAAATAGTAATAATGCCCTAGATGTACGCTTCACATGTTCAAAACTCCCCTCGAGTTCCCATCCGCTCCCTTCTACAATAATCGAATGATTATCTCGATTATCTCGACTATCTCGAATGATTTTCCACAATGCAGTGATAATCTGGCTAATTTTGTAATTATTATATTGACAACATTACAAAACTCAGAAACTCTCTTGAACATTCACCTCTTACTTCACAGTGACATTCCACTGACAGCTTCACTGGCACCAACGTAACACCTTTTCGTCCCTTTACCGAGACAGAGATTCTTAAGTTAATCAAAGAATCTAAGCCTACACCATGCAAATTGTGTCCCATGATATGTCCCCCAAAATGCACTGCTGGAATACATAGATGTGCTCCTTCCAGCCATTGTAAACATTGTGAACACCACTTTGAATTCTGGCACTGCCCCTGAGAGTTTATTGAGAACCAGCATTAAACCCCTTCTGAGGAAATCCTGACCAAAACGTACTTAAAAACTATCGCCCAGTCTCAAACCTTCCATTTATTAAAAGATCTTGGAAAAGGCAGTCAAACTAAGACTATTAGAACACCTTCCAGCTCACCATCTGATGGATAAGTATCGAGCTACCCACAGCACCGAGACCGCTCTCAATCGTGTAGTAAATGACCTCAGGACATCTGTCGATAGACACCTACCCACCAAAAGGGCGGCCGCGCCGGAAATTGTGACGTCATAGGTTTCTGTGTACAAAGATCCCCCTCACAGAAACCAAGATATGCATTCACATTGGTATTGTTCTTTCTACCAGCTGGTTAAGTTACCGCGTAAGAACAACAATTGAGCAAACGATACATTACAACGTCTCTCTGGTTAATCTATCTACAAGTGGATGTTTATCCGTGACAGAATAATATTGACAGCAGTGATTTTCTTTCTCGGTGTTAGATGTGAGCTGTTGTCGATGATCTCTTGATCGACATGTGCATAATGAAAGAAACGAAAACGTATCACTCCGAGCTTTTATTTTATCTGTGAAAGGGCCTAAACGGATTCACAAAACAGACCCGACACTCACGAATGCTGGGCTGCCTCGGACTTAAGATGGTCCTCTCCGACGTCCGCGCAAATGGTCTATATTTAGAACAGAACACTGTTGGGAAATACCTCCTTTGCATTGGCGATACAGTGTCTTACAGTTTGGATAGATGTCTTTTTATATATTTTTTCATTAACTATTAATATTATTAGAAACATTTATATAAAAAATATATATAAAATACTTGCAAGTATGATCTTGCCTCTTTAATATCTATGTTATTCTCGATTCAACGCCTAATGTGGATAGTCACGTTAGTGATATCTGCCGAGAGTGCCACTTGCTGAAAGTGAGCAGTATCCGCCATCTCTCTCTCTCTCTCTCTCTCTCTCTCTCTCTCTCTCTCTCTCTCTCTCTCTCTCTCTCTCTCTCTCTCGCTCTCT
>JAUTBT010002399.1:0-28294 GCA_032361225.1 Lepetodrilus schrolli | reverse complement strand
GGAAGTAAACATGCATTGCAACACGTGGTTCCTGGAAGTAAACATGCATTGCAACACGTGGTTCCTGGAAGTAAACATGCATTGCAACACGTGGTTCCTGGAAGTAAACACACATAGTAATTAATTGATGGCTGATCTACCAGTACGCCATATCCATTTTTCAGACAATGGTCGCAGTGTAAACATGTTATAGTTATTGCCCATTCACGTATAAAGTAGTGCTGTTTTCCAAGAGGGTGCCTCCGTCAGAACCAGTAGATAACTAATAATAGCACAGACCATTGACATGTGCTATTCATACCTATTTGATAGATGCATCTTAATATATATAACATATAATATAAAGGACATTTCTTTCACAAATAGGCCTACTTGCATACAGATTGAGATCCCCCTGCAAATGTGCCCAGATCGGCCACTGGACAATGTAATCTCATATGTGTGTATCCATGGGCTAGCTCTATCTGACTAGGTATAGGAGAGAAAGTGGTTCCTGGAAGTAAACACACATTGCATCAACTGATTTCTGTAATTTGTATATGCACATTACTCTAACTAAGTGAATAATATAGATGACACGAAGGTGGAGATATTTATGAATCATAACTTGTTATACATACACATTTGTAGGATATTACCTTGTATTGAATAAGTAATAAGTAGTGTCCGAGGCCAGCTGTTGCAGTGAGCTGGGTATTAAGTACATCAGTGCCTGAAATGGAATGCCCATGGCGAGTCAGTGAATTGCATTGTTAAAGGTGCATTTTCACATTGCAAACAACGTGCATTATCAACTAAGCATGAGAACACAGAAATCGAATTAATTCAGTCATTTTCAACATGTCGAAAGAAACTCGAATACAAGTTGGGATTTAAACAGGATCACTGTCGATCCTGGGATTCAAACCAGAGTTGCTGGGGCTTGGTCGACTATCGTAAAATGAAGATAATCACCACTCGCTTATAGGATAAAAAGTGATTGTAACGATAAGATAGCTTTGTGGATCTGCCCTCTGGATGAGTCCAACAATTAACCAACGGTTAACCCTGCTTGGCCAAGACCAGTAGGAGCATTTTGTATCAAATTTACATACCTGAGTGACGGTGTGTTTGAGACGACCCACCACCCCGGTGTTGAGAGCTGGATGGTCTCCATACACATACAGGATGATGAACAGTACAAAGAGCAGCAGATACAGACAGAATATCAGCAGGAAGTCCATAGTGTCTCCAGTGATCTGGCTGTAGTCACGTCCACCATCTGGCTTCACATCTCGCATACCTAGAAACATGACAAATATACTTAACATTATTCAGAAAGATTCTAGCTATTTGATTGGTCGGTTACCACTCATATATTTACACATGTTGGTCTAAAACATGCATCATGGCATCACATTCAATGTAGGAGGTTACAAGCAGAGTATGGCATCACATCTGACTGAAATAGACTCTCCTAAACAGTTGACAACATTACACACACATTTGCAGCTCTCAATAGTACAGTACATACCACATGTATATTAAATCTTAATTCTAAATTATCATAATGATAAATTTGTTACATGTATTTATCAGGGTGTATACGATTTTCCGAACACCAAGTTTCGGTGTACCCCTCAACCTATGGGCTCAAAAGGTACTTGATTAATTATGCAATTAAGGATTTATTGACACAAAATGGTCATGTTGATTCTGGATATCTTCATGTGTGTGATGAATTGGTATACATGGTATAGTTTGATATGCTTATTTTGTAGTTTGGTATACAAGGTATCGTATGATATGCTTATTTTGTAGATTATCTCGGTAAAAACTTCAATTTCGTATTCTGTCCAATACCAATACCAATTCTGTTACTTAACCAAAATAAAAAATTCAAAATGTTTCCATCATCAATAAAAAAAAATATCTGTTAAATACATACACATAGCTACTGCCAAGTATTTAGAGTACACTATATTTATTTATATTTTAATTGGGGTAGCACCAAATGTTGCAGTAAAACTGTGAGCACTGACTGGTACCGACAGACCAAGGGTGATAACTGCATTGCCACTCTACAGACAGCGCATTTTAACAGCATCGCGTTAAAATGGTAACTTTCACAAACATTGATGCCGGGCTCCCGGATTGTGAGTTATTCATCCTAACAAAGTCAAGACTATAGAGGAAAGCAAGTTTGTAATTAAATTATACCTCTAGCTGTGCTAGAGCACACCGATTGTCTTCAATCTTAATGAAAGGCAATGCTAGTATATACTTCCTATAGAACATATTCTGCAAACATAATAAATTAATATGCGTGTTGAACAGTGAATTTAACAAACATTTATATAATTTCGACAATGAGAGGACGCATATTCATTTGCTTGAAAATAGCCAATCTATTATAATATACATTTATCCAAATATTCTACCATTTCGCTACCACCCTTTTTGAGTAAATAGTAATTTTCTGTAGAGGGACGAGGCTGGAATGACATCACAGGTACACCAGTATACACATGCAAAGTTAGGCCATGTTTATGGCTGAGTAACTATGCTAATGAATGTACACAACAGGCCATAAACATGCGAGGCCTCGTGCACCCCTCTACATGAAATAATATTTTGTGATAGCTAACAGTTACTGTCAGTGTCAAAGTAAACTGTATCTGGTGAAGTGAGTAACAGCTGAGTAATAGCGGAGCATTATCACTACCCGGCCAAACACGGGGCCAACTGAGAGTGAGAAACTAAATTTGATTGTAATGCAAGATTATTGTGTCATAATGTAGTGTACATGTACGAGTAAAATGTTTTATTCAAAGTGGTAATAGCATTAAAATATACTGACATGATAATAGTCCCTGGTAGTTTCACAATGTTGTGCACAACCCGTTGCTATGATGGCACAACTTTTCGACCATCAGATATTTGTTTACAATCTGCATCCGCCATTACCAAGCACGTGCGACACATCCGGAAGTCGTCCTCTGACGTGGAAAAGCACGACCACGTGACATAATATTGATCAGCGCGCTAGCTTTCGAAAGCAACTTGTTGCTGAAGATCAATAAATATGGGATTCGGCAGGTATCGGCTGTAGTTAGGTTCTGTTTAAATATGTTCATGGGATGCCTGACTGATGTTGTCAAGACTCAGGACTATTAACTCTTGTAACTAGGTAAGAATGTATGTTAAAAGGTGAAGTAGATGATCACGTGACTTTATTTTTTATAGTTTAGTATTTTAGCTAGTTTAGTGTTTTAATTATAATATAAATACCAATCAAACTGCCATTTTGATCTAAACATATTTAACAAAAATTGATTTGGTTAGTCGACTACAAAATGTATATCTTTATTCATACATGTATTGCATTATATTATTATTTTCATTATTATTATTATTACTATTACTATTTTTACTAACATTATTTTGTCAAGATCGTAATGACAGCTAACAAACCACTCCTATTAGTACCTGAGTCATGTCTGCTATTCATGTGTTCTCACCTAACATGCCTAATACATGAACAGTCCCTGACTAATATAGACTCGCAAGATTAAGATACATATACATGTATGTAGGCCCTATAATTTCAGAATACACTGTACTCATCATCATCATTAATTAATATTTTAAAATGATGTATATAGTAGAATAATCTATATTATTATTGTTATTTTATAATAATATTATTAATGTACATTAATACCGTGTCGTATTGATTATTATTATTATTATTATTATTATTATTATTATTATTGATAGTCTATTATTATTATTATTATTATTATTATTATTATTATTATTATTATTATTATTATACTCATTGTCAATATTAATATTATTAAATGTTAATAGTAATAATTTAATCATTATTATAGTATTACTAATTTGTGTTTATTAAATGCAGGATTGATGAATGAACACATATTGATAGTAACAATATTTCAGCCCATATTCACTGATATTTACAGTTACCTGGCCACTGATTAGTGGAAGGTCGGAGAGTCAGCATCCAATGTTAATGTGATCGCAATTAATAATGTATTAGCCCAATCTGTTGGCTCCACTGATGAAAGTTTCAAGGACTGACCTAATATTGCTCTATCAACTGACCTAATAGCTCTGTCTTAAGTTAAGGGCAATTACACCTGAAAATGTAATTATTATGTGCATTCTATGTGCTATATTTCAACTAAGGCTTGCAATTCCAGATCAAATGGTCATTTTGAACTGAATGAAAACTATATTTACAGCATTATATAGAGAATACTAAACGCGCTTCCATGTGAATGTTTTTTCTATCTGACGAGCGAAAGTGCATGCATGTCTTATGGCGTTTGTACCTAATTATGGCTCAAGAAATCTCTTCCCTGATCAATTTCAGTGGTAAAACGGTTCAATCACATTAACAACAATTTGAACTACTCACGGATAATTATTTACTTTGAAAATAATATGAACATATTGATAGCTATTCGGACATCAGGACTATAAAGCTAGTTCGGTGGTTGAATATGTAACACTTGTTTTGACAAATTAAATGTAAGTAGTTTCAAGTAAACATTTGTTAGATCATTAAATATATCATGTGCTTATTGCAGAATGTAATTTAAAGTATTTGTTCATGTTTATGTCTCAGATAAGCATTTATAAGAATTATGTTTATCACAGTTAATCTCTCTGTAAGCCATCTTCTTCAATACGTTTCATCCAAGAATTTCAGACTTCTTCAGGTATGAGATAGCAAAATTAGATTGTACTATTCGTGATAATCATTTGAATTGACATGTGTGTTGTAGGTGGCAACAGAACACTAGAACATGGAGTACCCGTAGAAAGGATGTTTCTATATGGATTCTACTGGATTACCGTATTGTGATCATATTTAGTTCCAAGACAATATTCCTTATATAAAGCACCATGCCTTTGAAACTACATGTCAAGTGGCCGCGACTGTATGGCTTTGAGATCTACGGCCGTGGTCCCTGCTACGTGGTGTACGTGGAGAAGGGGAGCGTGGCACACCGGTCAGGTCTCATGCCAGGCGACCAGATCCTGGAGCTGGAAGGATGTGACGTGACCATGTTGTCCACCGAGGCACTGAAGGTCATGGCCAGACAGACCAGAGGTCAGCCTCCTGGGGTGGAGGTCGTGTCCTGTCTGAGGCAGGTGGACATCCCCGCCCGAAGCGCCACGGGATACGGATTTACCCTGGTGGAGGGACGACCTCTGGTGGTGGGGGCAGTGGACTTTGGTAGTCCTGCGTACAGGGCTGGACTCAGAACAGGTGTGTATCAACATGTAGAACTGTAGAGGACATGGTTACTATGTCCCTGTTGTCATCTCTGCTCATTGTATGTCCTGTCTATACATATTGTATGTCCTGTCTCTACACATTCTATGTCCTCTCTCTCTACAGATTGTATGTCCTGTCTCTGTCCCGAGGTTGAATGTCTTGTCACTGTCCCTAGGTTGTATATCCTGTATCTGCCCCTAGGTTGTATGTCCTGTATCTGTACAGATTGTATGTCCTGTCTGCCCCTAGGTTGTATGTCCTGTCTGTACATATTGTATGTCCTGTCTGTCCCTGGGTTGTTTGTCCTGTCTCTGCCCTTGTCTCTGTAGAGATTGTATGTTCTGTCTCTATCCCTAGGTTGTATGTCCTGTCTCTGTCCCTAGGATGTATGTCCTGTCTCTGTAGAGATTTATGTCCTGTCTCTGTTCCTAGGTTGTATGTCCTATCTATCCCTAGGTTGTATGTCCTGTCTGTCCCTAGGTTGTATGTCCTAAATGTCCGATCTCTGTGGTCAGGTGATGTCATCCTGGAGGTGAATGGACAGCCGGCTCTGAGCCTGGATGATGTTGGGAGACTGTCCAAGTCTGGACGGATGAGTCTGCTGTCCATCCCGGTGGGTCGCACCACCAACATGCTGCAGGTGGACCGTGATCTCCAACAGTCGACGCCGGCCAAACACCGTGTCCAGCGCGCACGTGATCTTCATGAGAAGGTACGGTAACATGTAGCGCAATGGTGGAATGTTTGGACTTCGGAGCCAAAGGTCCTGTGTTCAGATCCTGTCCCGGGAGCCTGGCATTAATGTCCGCAAAATTTACCTTCCTGATGCGATATTGATAGGATGCGCTGTCTGTAGAATTGCAATGCAGATATCATTCTTGTTCTGTCCATACCAGCCAGTGCTTGCAGCTTTACTACAATATTCAGTGCTACAGATGTTGCGCGTTTCCTCTGCCCTAAACTGACAAGTCGTGACATAAGTGAAAGAATCTTGAAAGCCGCTCTAAACCCCAATTAAAAAAACCCACAGTAACCATGGTCTCATCAGATAGTCGCATGGTGTGGGAGTTACGACATTGTGTGTGATACACCAGTACTAGTTATTCCAAGTTCTGCTGGTACCCGTGTGGCACTTCATGATGGTCTTGGCTGTGGGAGGATCACTATCAGCCTATGTACATTGTATTTGGCACATTATCCATGTACTGACAGGTGAAACATATCGTTATCGGTAGTTATTGTCACGTAGATCTTTTTTATGTAGATACATAATACCTCATTAATGAGATAAAAACTATTAGCTTCAATTGCAAAGCGTACACATGCAAATTTGTATCTGTAATCAAGTATACATTGATGAAAATGACTTTTCATGTATTGTAAAAATCTCAGGTGTTATCATGAACATTGTGAAGAAGTATGACAGTTTGTGCAATAAAGAAGATTGGTTGGGCACAGGGATGGTGTAAATACATGGGTGGAAATTTGTTCTCCTTTATAGACCATGACCTCGATATCTCAAGATACACTATGATACATTAAGATAGACTATGATGCACTAAGATACACCATGATACACTAAGATACATCATGATACACTATATACAACTTTCCTTGCTTAAATTTCTTTTGAGATAATCCTTATTATTGATTGATGAATCTCATGTGACCAATTGTCATTGACATTGGTGTTCGAATATATAAATCGCTGTTACATGACGGAACGGCATTCCTCCGCATATTTAGCAAAAGTGTGAAATACAATAGTTATAGGTTACATAGACAGAATTCTTATTTTCGACAATCTACAGAGTTTTACTTTTGGAATTGGCAGGGTACACGCATTTCCTAACACTGTACAAAGTTTGAGTGACCTGTGCTAAATAGTTTTTGGATGATGGTACAAAACAGGTGTTTGTAACATTACCTGCCAGACTATAGACCTTAGTTTTACAATTGCAATAATATCAGTGTAAAGTTACCAACCAGATTGACAGAATGGTGGTCTATGAATGTCTTCATTTCAACACTTGCGTAACTATTAGAACAACGTATATAGATTGGCAGCAAGGTTTGCAGAAGTTATTATTGGGTTATTATCAATGTATTCTGCCTGTACTCATCACAGTAGGTCTGTAGACTGATCTATAGCCTATCAATAGGCTGTCAATAGCCTGTCAATAGCTATAGTGAGAGCTGCTAGGTTCAGAAGAATGGACGTAAATGTTAACAGCTATTGTGGCTTATTGCATTGTACACTGAGCAGGCATTGAGTGCCAGGATGGTTGCCTGTATAGAGACTTCCTAACTATTGTCTGTGGTCTGGTCACGAAGCGGCATGCAACAGATGGTAGCCTTGTATAGCATAATACTAATAGGGCAGATCTTGTTGGTACTTAGTCATGCATTGCACGTTATACTACACAGTACAAGTTTGGGCACAAGTGTGTGGGTATGGGTGTGGGTACAGGGGTGGGGGTGTGGTGAACTATTCAGAGTGGTGCAAACAGTGGTTCATAGTATAGTCTGGCAGGTAATGTTACAAAACCCTTGTTTGGTATAGTTACTCAAAAACTATTTAACGTAGGTGACTAAAACTTTGCATAGAGTTATTAAATGCATATACCCTGCCAATTACAACTTCATAGATCAACATTCAGTCTATTTAACCTATTACTATTTTACTTCATACTTTTGCTGAATATATTACTGTTTTATCCTGTAACAGTGATTTACATATTCCAACACCAGTGACAATTGGTCATGTGAGATTCATCAATCAATAATAAGGGTTATCTCAGAAGACATTTCTGCATCAAGCTATTAAATCATGTCCATAATTTAACTATTCATCTAGCTATTACATCATGTGCATAATTTAACTATTCATCTAGCTATTACATCATGTGCATAATTTTAACTACATTTTTTTACTACTAAAATATTTAATCGTCGCAAATGGGTAAAAGATTACTGTTGAGCCTTGGGGTGGGTTGGATGTTACTGTCTGTGTGGACTGGATGTTACTGTCTTGGTGGGTTGGATGTTACTGTCTAGGTGGGTTGGATGTTACTGTCTGGGTAGACTGGATGTTACTGTCTGGTGGGTTGGATGTTACTGTCTAGGTGGGTTGAATGTTACTGTTTGGGTAGACTGGATGTTACTGTCTTCGTGGGTTGGATGTTACTGTCTGGTGGGTTGGATGTTACTGTCTATGTGGGTTGAATGTTACTGTCTGGGTAGACTGGATGTTACTGTCTTGGTGGGTTGGATGTTGGTGGGTTGGATGTTACTGTTTGAGTGGGCTACGTATTACTGACTGGGTGGGCCAGGAGTTACTGGATGGGCCAATAGTTACTGGGTGGGCAAGGAACTACTTGGTGGGCAAGAAGTGACTGGATGGTAGGCATGAGTATATGTGCTATACATTTACAAACATTGATTTTCTAGTAAATATCTATATTTGTTAGTGGTGACATGTGTATGCAATAATCAATGGTAACCTTGATTCAAACTATGCTGAAGTATGTTAAGTATAAATTGATATTTATGTAGACATAGGCACATTGTTTTTTAAGATCTATATCAGAATGACAAAATAGGTTAAATAATAATAATAATGTTAACATTTATTTTGCACCAAATTCATGCTCAAAAGCATGCTCAAAATGTCCAAGGAGCTCCTGCAGATCCAGAAACACTTAAAATAAGTGAAATACTTGTCGCCAAATGCAAAATTAGTCGCTAAATTAGGCTCTGGCTACATTACTATCCCGGTCAATGGATCTGTGTGCACTCAACTTCCTTCTCAACTCCTTGTAGAGTATACAACCCAAGCTGCCGTTCAAGGCGTTACAAGGTTATTCACATGTCCCTCTCATCCTTCTGGGTACCCATTCTCTGCTGGGTGAACAGAGGCATTTTCGAACTAAGCCACTTGCCCAAGGTGACACCACAAGTTTTTCAGCCTGTGATTCAGTATGTGGGGCAGGAACGAATCCTAGATATGATCAGGTTCTCGGTCACCCATCCACGAACCAGCCGAGCAATGCACAGGACCATGTGCCACCACATGAGGCATGTTTTAGATTAAATTACATAAATGCACTTAGCCATCAATTGAAATGCCAAAATATACCATGGTGGAAATAGAGAAATATTATATTATTTTTGAGTTTGTGGAACCAGACACGTTGCTACAATTAAGATTTATACACAATGTGAAGTTATTATTTATCAGAAGCTATTACTTACATGTCATCAATCTCACTAGAATTTCGTTTTTCTCGTCGTAAGTTCACCTCTTATATTACCATCAACTGTCTGCACAATATTGATCTAGAAAATATGACTTTTGTTGACGAAAATATTTTGCTGTTTCTATATATCATTATATATAGTAAATTAGTAGTTCATCTCTTCAATACTCCAGTTTAGTAGTGCCTGTATTGTAAGCCAATGTAAATTCATGATATTGATAACAGTAATATTTTCCTAAAAAGAGTCATCTTATCCCTTCAATATATAAAGATAGATATAAGCTTCCTTTTGGATTGGTTGTTGGTTGATTTGGGGTTTAAAGCCGCTTTCAAGATTTTTTTCACTCATATCATGGCTTGCATGCATATGTACTACTTGTACTAGTCTGGATTTCCACCAGTTTTTATAATGCTAGCTCTTAAAATATCACATGCCGCAGATAGAACATGAATACCCCACTCAGACAGTATACTGACTCCGAGCCGACCAGTCCTTGCTTTACCACTTTAGTGCTGAGCACCAAACAGTGGAACAACAAGTACCATCTTTAACGTCTTTTGGTATGACGCGACCAGGGATCGAACCCGCGACCTTCTGCACTCCGGGCCGATGCTCTAACCATTACACCACGCAGCAGGCTCTTCCTTTTAGAATAAAACATCATTGAACTGGGAAGCTCAAAGTGAGCATATATACATATGGCTCTCTTGAGCAGTATTGGATTTGGGTGCTGTACAATTTTAAACTTTATTACTATTATCATTATTACTTATTTTATTACCGTATATATCTATATGGATTGACATATACAATTATTGCAAATGTCTGAATTTTCAATATGGCCACAAAGATGATATATTTTAAAAAGCATATTAGGAGCAACAGCACAATATTTGGTGCCATCTTTTCCATACAAAATTGTGTAAAGGTCAAGTTTGTTGGCACAGTGCTTTCTAAAATGCTGAGATATGTCAAGGTGCTGACAGACACCACTCATTGATAGTATTCCGATCAAAGGATGTCATCAAAGGATGTCATCAAAGGATTGTTACATTTTTTTATTAACAGTTATTTAATTAGCTTTCTTGTGAAGTACAACTTAATTAAATATGGAACTAGAACTTAATAGACTTTGTGTAAAGTCATGGTATTTCAAAATTTATTGTAAAACAAAAAATATGTGAATTGTTTTTAGCATGATTTATTAAACTCTGCTTAAGACATACCTGTTCACTCTACAAAAGGATTAATGCTTTACCAATTAGTGCTGTGAGTATGTCCTGGTACATGTAAGAACTTGTGCTAAATAAATCTACTTATTGTTATTATTATTATTATTATTATTATTATTATTATTATTATTATTATGAATAATGACACAGATATATACTTTAATAATTATTCTCACGGATACATCAAAATCATTATTTTATGGGGCATCTCTGAAGGGCTCCTGCAGACAAAAGGATTACCAAAATCCATGTAATTACGAGTTAGTGAGATTGTTTTACATTGCAGCAGAGATCTTTCACACATATGTGACGATCATGTACTTATAACTGCCTCCTTTAGACAGAAGAGTAAACCATGAAAGAATCTGAAAAAAAATATTTCTCGTTCATCACAACAATCCCCCCATACTGAGTTAATAGAGTTAAAAGTTAAGATGCACTTGATGCATCTCGAGTTAAGAAATCTGACATGGTTGGCCACAGTCGACAATCAAACTTTCTCCAAGCAAAAACAAAAATCCATTGATATTTTCTACAATAATACAAGACATAGATCTTGAAGTGTTTCTGGGGATTACAGAGGCTGGTTGAGTAGGGACATGGTCTAGATACATACACTGGGATGGACTCTATCAATACACCAATATCAGTAAAATATAGCATAGATAGAACCCTGTTACAATCAGAGTAATCTTAATGGTCTGAAGGACAACAGTATTGAGTACCATAATGTTTATTAACATGTAGCAGTCTGAGCCACGCTTTGGAGCACATTGTTATTATTATATTTCTTTTATTATTATTTTTAATATTATTATTATTATTATTATTATTATTACTATAGTAGTAGTAGTAGTAGTAGTAGTAGTAGTAGTAGTAGTAGTAGTAGTAGTAGTAGTAGTAGTAGGAGTAGTAGTAGTAGTAGTAGTATATTACATTATTATTACTAATACTAATACTACTACTACTACTACCAATGGATTTCTACGAAGCTACTATCAGGTTTCAGATGTAGTAAAACTCTTAAAGGCATACAATCACAGATTAAGTTATCGTTTTGGACCGAATTGGAGTAAAATATGCAAGGTATATGCACTTAGCATATATATAATCGCTATTGTAATACTCCAAATATCCTTTCAACGCTATAGGATAGGTAAAATTCCATTTCAGTTTACATTTCCGGTAAAACCCGAATAATCAGTTGGTAATGTACTGTAATATTTCAATTTTCTATAGTCTAATAGATTAATAGGGATAACTCTAATCATTGAACAGGGTCAAAACAACCTTTCACGACTACTGGTACCAATAAAGCTACTAGCTATAAATATTATTAAATAAGAAAATATGAAAATATTGAAAACCAGTAGGGTATGCGGGAAGTGTAGCTGGTTACTTGTGTAGACACATCAAATTTACATACTTTCAATTAAAAATATACTTGACCATGATATATGTAAACAAACCCGTGATTGTATGCCTTTAAATATAAGGAACTAATCTTTCCTCAAATTTGCTCGTGAGAAGGCGCGAGCATAAAACATGGAATGTCCGCAATCTGGTTCACCGTATAAACGGAAAATAAGTGTACCGTTACCCTTATTAGTAGAGCGTGTCATTACACTGGCAATTAAGCAGTGCCAATGGGACAACAACAGTTCAAAGCTGCTTTGTTCTGAGATACACATTCCTACATATCACTATGCTATGTTATCTTCCATTATTTAGGGCCTACTACGTATGCACTGGGCTAATAACCTACGGGACTTGCTCACATTATATACTGGAGCAAAGTTAAAGTAGTCCGAGGTGAGCCGATTGACTACGTACGGCGATGCCAAGTTCCATTATGTGAACTGTGGTATATCTGATTCTATAAATAGGCCAAAGAGCTGCCACAGATGCTAAAATTACCTAAATTTGACCTACATCATCAAAATATACAGTACTAGTATATAGTAGATGTGACGAGAAAACAAGCTGATGCACTCACTTTATTGTGCAGTTAAATGTCTATAGTAGGCATACTGACATGGGACCAGGTTCACAAAAGAATAGTAGCTCTATAATCACTAAATATGGCTCATACAGTATACTGTTTCCTTTCTAGTAGTGTTAAAATCGCTTTGTGAAATATATGTTGTCTAATGTTACAGGGATGTAAGATATTTATATAGTTGTAACCAAATATACGGAACATTTTATTAATGTAAATTTAATATCTTGTTTAATTAGTTTTTGTTGCTGATAATATAGGCCTATATAATATAAATTGTATAGAAAAGAATATGCATGCATGAATAGAATCCAGAGATCCAATAATATAATTGCAAAAGTGAAACTTTCAATAGCGAAAACTTCCAAGTCCAGACTGTATCAATCAGAAGTCCTCGATCAATAAGGATATTGGTATTTTGTTATAATACAATCGTATAGCGTACACAGATGGTGTTATTGTTGCATAAATTACCGGGTTTGATTCATCACTTGACTTTCAATATGCATGAATGTATTTTATCTGAATAGGACTGAGGGTCATTGTCCTCACCGGTGAGTCGACGGGCAGAGCCTGCCTGGGAATTTGGCCCGGGGTCATTACATATGTGGGGGTGGTGTGTGGGGGTGGGTGTGTGTGGGTGGGGGGGGGAGAGATAGAGAGAGAGAGAGAGAGAGAGAGAGTTTGGTACACAATCAAATATACCTGTTTTTACCATGTAGGATTATTCTGAAAATATTTCATCACGTGTGACTCATTTTCATATCTCATTTAGTGCAATAAAGGATGTGTTACCGTGCAGATTTGACAGGCAATAAAAAAAAACAGCATCAAAGCTATTTCTTTTAATCATGGACGCAAAACTCCCTGGAAATCATCCATCCTGCCGCATCCTGAAACTTAATGCAAATTGAAAAAGATAATGAAATATTTGGCAACAATTGTATGTACTGGCGTATTCTCTCTCTCTCTCTCTCTCTCTCTCTCTCTCTCTCTCTCTCTCTCTCTCTCTCTCTCTCTCTCTCTCTCTCTCTCTCCGAAACCTAATATAATGCAGCGATATTTAGCGTAGTGGCATTTAATACTATAAAGGTCAACCAGACCCGGTCACCGTGACATGTCGATCTTCTTATGAATGGATGTCGTTATGTACTACCTCTGGGAGACTGACGACAAACTGAACAGTGGACACATAATCATTGAGATTCACGGTGTAAAGTTCACAGTGTGTCAATATATAATATAAATACAATCGTTGTTTTACGGATGTACGGTATATTTCATGTGTTAATCGTTGAAGAATAACAATATCATATTTCATTAAAGTTATTCGATATTTATTATAATTAATTTACGTATACCTATTGTTACTACGCTATTAAATAGCATAGTTGTATAGTATGATATCCCAAAGATAAATAAATAGATACTCGCACATATGCGGAAACTCCAAACAAAAGCCGGGGCGTTTCTTTATTCAACCATCTACTTATTCCTCTGCTATTTATCTAGTTATCAATATTTCTTTACACGCAATTGAATTCTTTGTGACAATAATATACTACCGGTAGTAGATCCGAACCAAAGTAACTTAATTCGCAGAGTTGTCTCCTATCGTATAGCGGTAAAAGAATGTTTGGATGTACTAATCCGAGCATAGTATGTGTGCCAAGTGTATGTATTTTACATTTTAGCTCGAATTTAGTTCAAAATTGTCTTCGATAACTGTGACCATCACTTTATTGGTGCCCGTATAGTCAATGTACACTACTACAATCTGATAATACATGGATATGCATCGGGCTGTGTTTTCTTCCATCTTCTGTTGACCTTTCCATGACCTGGCATTGTTAGCAGGTACACATGTGCAGCGTAGAAATACTTCATTTAATTACCTCACTCAACAGGAGAGCTTGTCAAGAGGAATGTCGTCCAACCACGTACGCCTTTGTTGTCGCTATCATTGGATACGAGTCAATTTCACGAAGAACGTAATTTCTTGTCCACCTACAATTCTACATTTAATTTTAATATATCTGAATTATTTACTGTTTACAAAACATACAAATACATTCAATCGTCTCAAAATAAAAATTATTACATAAAATAATCGTCTAAAATTTGGATTTTGTCGCATTTTTTAGCGGCCAAATCTTTTTTAATTTATTTTTAAAACAGATTGTTCCAGGGTGGCCATCACTTGAATATTTCAATGGTTTTATTAAAAACACCTTACCACATTTGTTTATATTGAAATACCTAAGATTAATAATTCATCATAGAAAAAATATATATATATTTAGCACTTTGTTGTATTTTTACATAACTATGCGTATCCCAAGCTTTTATATCCGGTGTTACTTACCATGGCCAAAACTTGCCAAAAATTACAATTCCCATAGCCTACCTATAATGATACTTACTGTATTTGACCTACCTTATGTACCCATGATACATGCCAGCTTGATTGATTGTGATAAATATTTCATGGTGGGTTTTTTCAAGTTGAAGCAGGTGCAAAATCGAGTCTATGTATTCGTAGTGTCCAAACCGTTACCAGGTTTTGAGGAACAGAAAATTATCAATTCAAACATTATTTCTGTGCATTAAAGTCGTATTTATGTTAGATGCCTGTTGCCATTTCCATTTTGAAAGTCAAAGGTGCATTCATTGATTGTTACATTGATTGTTACATTCATTGTTACATTCATTGTTACATTCATTGTTACATTCATTGTTACTGTCCAAACGGTTAGGTAACAGTATGGACAAATCTTTTACGGGTTTTTTCTCTCGACAAAATGGGAGTATTTAAAAGAAAATATCATAGTTATTCTAGTATTTCAGTCATCTTTTAGATATGTGTCTTTAAATTATGGTAAAAAGTTGTTGTTTTTAAATAATGACAAATATCCAAACTGTTGCTAAAGATGTTCACACTGTTACCACTAGTTATTTTTCCTAAGTTTGCACTTGCAGAACACAGACACACGCACACAAAGAAACACACAGACACACACACACACACACACACACACACACAGACAGACACACACATACACACAGACAGACAGATACACATACTTTACACACAAACAGACACACACAGACAAACACACATATATACACACACACATCCACACACACATACATACACATCCACACACACATACACACATATACAGACAAATCAACAGACATACACACACAGACACATACACACACACATACACACATGTATACACACACATACACACACAGGCACACACACACATATACAGACAAATCAACATACATACACACACAGACACACACACACACATACACACATGTATACACACATACACACACAGGCACACACACACACACACACACACACACATATACAGACAAATCAACAGACATACACACAGAGACACACACACACACAGACACACACACACACACTAGCAGTATTCATAACATAAGTCACACCCAATGTTTTGCTAACTTATTAGAAATCCAACACAGGCCCGCACACATAAAAGGTTAGTGTGAAGTGTTAATATGAAGTAAGATTGAGTATATAATACAGAGGATTATGTATGAAAATAGATATAACGATCATTCAGGGTCCCATTTTCATACCATATATTTATATGTGTACCATTCTTACGTCCCGGTATAAAAATTTGGATTTGGCTATTCCTGGATCATGCAGGATGTTGAAAATCCCGAATTATTTCTATTTAAACAACTTGTTAAGGACAATGATATTGAAAATTGGCAATCTAGTATTTCTTCAAATTCTAGATTATATGCATTAATATACATATAAATCTTTGCTAAATGTTGAATTATGTGTTAATAGCAATAGTCACTCTATGTTTAAACATGCATTAGCAAGATTTAGCAAATATCGTTATCAATACGTTGAAAATGAATTCCATTTTATATTTGAATGTTTGTCATTTAAAGATTTTAGAAAACAATATATACTTTTCAAATATTCTTCTACCCCATCATATACACATTTTTATTAATCTAATGAATTCCACAAGTCCAGATATTATATTAAATACATGTATGTCAAAATACACATTTTATGCATTCTCTCTCATAGAACATATAAATGTGGTGTTTTACGAGTTGATAATGATTATATGTTAATTTCTGTTGTAATACGATATTATATTTTCGCTTGTACGTTGAAATACGTAGGCGACTTTTCTTTGAGTGCAATGCCCACCACATAACAGTGTTGTTTCATGTGTTGTTCGTGTGCTCACCATAATATTATGGCAAGTATACTTTATACTGCGAATAATATATTGTTCATTCATAGCATATTAATTTTAATTAATTACAATATTCTGTATTCTTATCGTAGTAGCGTACGCCTATCGTACACGTAATAGCGTATTTCTATCGTAATAACGTATTCCTATTCCTATAGTAGAACTTAGCGTACTCCTATCTTACGTATAGAAGCGTATTCCTGTCGTAATAGCGTATTCATATTTCTATCGTAGAACTTAGCGTACTCCTATCGTACGTGTAGTAGCGTATTCCTATCGTAGTAGTGTATTCATATTCATATCGTAGAACCTAGCGTACTCCTACCGTACGTGTAGCAGTGTATTCCTATCGTAATAGCGTATTCATATTTCTATCGTGGTAGCGAATTTCCTATTGCTGGTAAATTACCAATAGTTCATGTGATAGTTATTAATTACAAGTACAAGGTGTGAAGTTAAAATCTCTAGTTCATATATTACCAAGCAGTGTGAATACTATATATATTTTATCGACTTAATTAATCATTGACTGTATTCAAGCTTTTTATTTCGTTCCGGTCAGGTCACCAATGTTAGCACTAGTTGTGAATAATTTACCTCACACTTTCCGTTACCATGGCAAATCTCCCGAAGAGATAAGTTACTAATTATAATTTTCGCAATCGTCTTTATTCTGTCTTTCAAGTACGCCGTGAAATTTCATTAACGCTCGTCTTGGGCTGGTGGTTTCCGTACATTTTGAGGTCACCAATATCGACTTTGTTTCAGGTACGAGTACTTAAAAACGAAAACAAAGCAATAAACCGTGACCATCTCCCTTGATACGTGTAACCATGGTTACTGTGGATGTTAATTTATAATAGGCCCTATAGGCAGTTCAATTTTAATTTGTATACTGTTAATGTGCCGAACTGATAGTTTTACGTCGTAAGACATACCGGTTAATTTCTTCTCCGGCCACAATTCATAATTTAACTCGAATACGCACCCGTTTTAACCCTCCACAATTCTGAAAGTGCTTAATATTGGCTCAATGTATATGGAGGCCTGCGTAACAGAACAATGATATAAATAAATATATACAAGCTTTCTGTTGCATTATTCAACTGCGATGTAGCAAACTGTGAATCAAGGACACCTTGTATGTTTTCCACAACCTGTCTCAGGTCAAGATGCACTCAATGACAGCAGCTTTAATTACGTACCTGGATGCAGCAGAGGTGCATTCGATTGAGTGCATGTTATCTCTTGGAGATCTTCCGTCACCTTTTCACTGAGCATTTGATATAATGTCGATTTGATGTTTAACTACGTACATGAGATTTAATAAACAGGGGCTTCATATACCATATACGAAACGGGAAGTAGCGCAGAGGTAGAACAGTTGGACTTCGGAGCCTGTAGATGTCTGTAGAGTGGTAATGCAGTTATCATCCTTGGTCTTGTCAGTACCAGCCGGTGCTCGCAGGTTTACTGCAACATTCAGCGCTACGGATGTTGCGGGTTCCCTAAACTGACAAGTTGTGATATATGTTAAAGAATCTTGAAAGCGACTCTAAACCCCAATTCAATAAATAAAAAAATAAAAAATATATATATTTCATATTGGTATTAAATAGCATATTGTTGCTCAAATAAACCCCATCACGTGACCAGTACCTGACGTCCCGTCAAGTGGGAAAAAATAATGACTAAAACAACAATCAATCTAAATTTGTATTAACCTAAAATAACATAATATAACATGATATACAATTATGTACATGTATTATGCATACATGTAAATGTGTATAAATGATCACACAATAAATGAATATGACTAATAATCGTTCACCACGTGAACGTAATAGTGCATATGTAATTATGTACTATCGTGCATGACTGGTACAAGGCTGAACATAGTCTTCATTGCACGTATACCGTTCAGGTTGGAAGATAATCATACAAATGCGTTGATCGGTGACGGGTTTCAGGCAGGATTTGTTGCTTCTCCACAGGTGGTGGTATCACATTAGAAAAATGACTTAATAGTGCGAAATTGTATATATTCACTGATCAGAGCATGGTTATAGCCGGTTGATGAACGCAAACCCGATAACAATGTGAATGTTGTCCTTCCAAGCCTCAGCAGCTTGGTCAATATACTCCCAATGGTAATGGGCGTGTGTGGAAATTGACGCAGTATATGTCTACATTATTGTTATTATCCAATACTGTATACGATATACTGTTCACTGTAATACTTTTAATCCTATTATTGCAATTATATAAATGAGTTTGTTCATCTTCGGACGCAATATTATACATTTTTTAAAAACATTTTAGATTATTTGTCTACATAATATTGCTAACTAGGGAAATATATAGGAAATCAAATCTACAAAATATGACTCGGTATCGCCATTTGAAAAATAAAAAAGAAGGCAAACCCCAAAGTGGTCTTTTACAAACATACCATTGGATAACTTTACTGTTCGGAGTACTCCGCACATTTTTCTTACATGAAAGGAGCTCGCTTAGCGCCATTTCTAAAGTGGATTCCGATGTAAGTATTTTGGGGAATCTCTACACAAGAATTGTGACGTCACGATGACGTGTGTAGAGATCGTTATCTGAGTGGGTAATAATTAATTTGAAAATAAAACATATTTCTAGATTATTAAATAAAAAATCTGAAAATAATAATACTCGGGGAAAGATATAGAGGATACTTAACTGTGTTTCTCAAATATCATGTTTTATGTCATCGAGTGAAGTGGGGAGACTATATTATCACGAGTGACGAATATAAAATATTATATTTGAGAAACACAGTTAAGTATTCTATTTATTATATACGTCCCAAGTAGTTTGACAGCAGTTGTTTATTTAGTTAGGATTATGTAAAAACTTCACGTAGAAACGGATAATGATGTCCCCCTTTAATGACCTTTGATCAGCTGTGCAGGCTCAGTGCAGCTCGTGTACTCGCAACACTGACAGAGACGTAAACAAATTAACGCGATGTAGAAGCACCAACTTTCCACAAGATATACTATTTCATATGTATTCAAATTAATTTAATTGTTTTTATGAGTTGAATCCATGTAAACTGTGATAAAATACTAAGCTCTAGTTCGAAATTTAATAGCATTTATCGATGTAAAATCCCGCGTAGTAATACAAATAAAAGTGTACTGTTGTCAAGAACTCCGAATGTCTAACAGCGTAGACAGCTAGTGTCTATGTTAAAAATCTAGCAAGCGCTGTGACTATCAATAACTATATGTACGATTACTGAATCAATCAACCGATCACAACTGCTCAACGACAGGTAAATCAGTGTGTGTAGTGTTCAAGCCAGCAAATGTTGTACCATGCCGTCTCGTAATTTCGTTCTACTCAACGAGTTGAGTGTTTCGTTGTGATGTTGAAACCGTACTTTGTGAATGCATAAAACTTCTGTAATTATTATGATTAAACTACTAGTAGGTGATTATTCTCCAAATATAAAAATACAATATTGCTATTTTTCGCGAGGTACTGCAATTTGAATGTTGATGTTTCCGTGTCTTATTTCTGAGTCGAGTAAATATAACTACAATCGCATTTTAAATATAGCTATAGTCGGAATTGAAGGTGTTCTTTTGAAGGTGTTCCAAATACTGCTACAATCTATCACATTTTCAACTTTGACCTGCAATACTACAGCAACGCAAGAGAATGACAGCAGCTGTAAACATAAGGGGAATAACTCTTACGGACTTGAGAAAGTAGTCCAGGATATTGCAAGAGTGACAGCTATATGACTGAGATAATGGTATACCAGTCACTCTGTAGTGGCGATATATTATATCGTTACTCTACAGAAGAATGACGATATAAGGATTTCTCGTCACTGATATATTCCGCGATCCTACTGCCAAGTATATAATAAAGTTGTATCTGAATATTGTATCCAATAACCTGATTGGTGACCTTCGACCTCTTGAAAATATGATCTTGCTAGACTACTTTAAGCATCTTTTGGAATGTTTCTTAATTTGGTTTTGTAATAGTTCGGTAGTATTGGAATAAACTTAGAAATTCTAGATCGTTTAATCCACTTCGGAACAAATGGCAGATCATATACTTCGTATCCTTCTTCATACATAGAAGATAGCCCGGATTGGTGGTCCTTAGAATCCACGTCAATATCTTCTCCAAGCCAAGCGATCAAGCCTCGCTCTTCAACAGTTCCTGGCAAATAAATATGTTTGATTTGGATAATGTAACCATTGGTATAAATACAATTAATGGTGAATACGTTTTGCATGGTGTCCTGCAATCTGATACAACATTAAATACAACAGGCCACTTCCACCAATTCTGAATGTCTGCAATCGAAATAATTATCGTCTGACAAATACTTGCAAAGCATTTGTATCATGATTTCCGATTATGATCATGATCAATGAATAAAGACTCAAACATTGTCCAAAACAAAAACTCTCACATGGAATTATCTACAGTACAACGGCCTTGGCCAATCTGTCGGTCTTTGAAGTTTATCCGTAAACTAAATTAAGGCCAGATACGAGTTAATCGGTTCGCGTGATCATGAAGTTGACTGTCATCAGGCCTCAAAGTTACACAATTTTCCAAGGAGCCATTTGGCTCCTGCAGATCAAGAAACACTTAAAATAAGTGAAATACTGATCGCCAAATGCAAAATTAGGTCGCCATGGCTCCCAAATTAGTAGCTAAATTGAGCCCTGGTCATACGTGGTAATAGCTTCACTCTACAGATTCCCTTCATTATCAGTCCCATAGTAATAGCGACCCTCTACAGATTCCCTTCATTATCAGTCCCATAGTAATAGCGACGCTCTACAGATTCCCTTCATTATCAGTCCTATAGTAATAGCGGCACTCTACAGATTCCCTTCATTATCAGTCCTATAGTAATAGCGACTCTCTACAGATTCCCTTCATTATCAGTCCTATAGTAATAGCGACCCTCTACAGATTCCCTTCATTATCAGTCCTATAGTAATAGCGGCACTCTACAGATTCCCTTCATTATCCTATAGTAATGGTGTCCTAAACCAGTGCTCACCAGGTACCGTGTTGTCAAGGAAACAGGCAATGGATCCTCCGACGAAAATGGGATTAGAGAGACAAATTGTCAACACTCGATCAATGATCCCAACACCTGCAGGAAACAATTATTCCAGGATGAAAAAAAAAATTGACCAAAACATTTACCTGTAAATTAGTACAGGTGACATACACGAAGGCTTATACACACAACAATAGCTCTCAGGTGAAGGGTATCAATCCTTAATAATGATGATATTAATAATAATAATAATAATAATAATAATAATAATAATAATCCCTCAATTTAACAATTATAACAACAACTAGTACAATAACAACAACAATAATAATAGCAACAACAATACTATAATAGCAATGATAATGAAATAATAACAAAATTAATAAATAATACTAATAATATACACATATTTTAGATCCTACTACATTGCAAAATGGGTACCCTGTAGGAAAAGATGAAATTGTGATTGTTAACCTTCTAGCGCCCGTAACTGCTGCTTGGGTTGGATGATCCCTAGGGCGTTGGTAAGATTAATTGAATTGAAGTAAACCATTAACGGGGGTAAATAATCATGTAGCTCTCGTACTTTAATGGAGTATTATTATTATTATTATTATTATTACTACTATTGTGTTATCTAACTACAATATAATGCCACCACGACATACCTGTCTGTATCTCCCCCGGAGTCTTCTCCACCCAATAAGGCAGCATCAGTCCCAGTAGAAGTGAAATCCCAATGATAGCCAGATTTCTAGGCGAGTTCAAGTCAATGTATTGCAGGTTTGACAGCACAATCCCTACGAAGATGCCCAGACCTATAATGATGGTACCGCCGATTACAGAGTAGGGAATGGTAACAAACACGGCGCCCACCTTTCCAATGATGCCCATCAATGCAACTAGAATCCCAGTACCTTGGAATACACGACGACTGGCGACCTATGATAAAGAGACTATTAATAAATGTGATGCATGCAGTTTAACATTGATATCTCAGTACACATTGATATAATAATAGAAACAAATATAATAATAATAAATATTGTTTAATTGATTATTAATAAAGCCGCAAACTCAGATAAATAAACGAACGAACAAACAAGCAAAACTAATAAATAAATAATAAATAAATAAATAAACGCAAACAAAATGACAAATAATAACAAATAAATGATCGAGGACAGTGTTAAATATAGTTACCCTGGTTAACCCTATTGCACCAATATTAGCGCCATAGGAAGCTGTTGCATGACCAATACCAATGGCACCGGATATAAAGCTCATGATTCCTTCAACGAAGATGCCTCGATTTACAGCATGAGTTGGGGGAGGGGGAACGAAACACATCCTTGCGCATGCTATGTAGTCACCGATGGAATCAAGTACTGAGTACAACGTAGCCAGCAGAAATGTCATAAATGCTGCCGAATTAAATTGAGGGTAGCCAAATTGACCTGAAATACAAGCAAATGATATTGTGAGATTAAACTTTGAAAAATAGTATTGAAACTATATGCAATATACAGTAACATATAAATATCAGACTACTCTGTTCGTCTGGCCTATTTGTTATAGTAATAATTAAATTGACTTGAAATTGAAAACAAGAATAATATAAAGTACAGGGGAAACAATGTAAAGACTTTCCTACTGTCCAAAGCATCACAAAAAGGTATAGTACAGCGATATATAGTGAGTATTACTTCAAGTTGATATACAGTGTTTTTTTGGTTTTGTTGTTGATTTTTTTATCCAGCCCAAATCGTCAATTTCCGTTTACAAAACCGACATATAAGACCAAATTCGTCGAAAATTTCCACTTTAGAAACATCGTGTCCTTAGGAATTGTACAATTCCTTGCAAACGGTTTATCGTGTCGGACCGCAGCATGGATTTTCTCATTTCCATTTAATTTTTTGGTCGTCCTGAATTAATAATATAAGATTAAGTATGTAAGTAAACTAACCAGGATACGGTACATAGAACCAGCTGCTTTCCCTGATGACGTAGTTCCTGGAGTCTGTTCTGGCGTTGTAGGCGACGTTGAGAGGGTCGTCTGAGATGGAGTTAGTTTCTGTCAAGATGACTGACAGTAGCCATCCTAATATAATGGCCAGGAGGATCTGTAATACGTTAGGTAGTAGGAATAAAAAATAGTGTTCAGAAAATGTGTTCACCTGAACGAGGCCGGAATTTAATGTGCATACGAACATTATCAACGAAATTCCGATTGTTGTATCTATCGTTAGAAATAAGGCTAACAAGCTTATTTATCGTCATTTTGCAATTGGTTTCTGAATTTTCTAGTGTACGTAATTGTTTAACAGTAGTCAGTATCAATGTATAACGTGCGGCAGGTACCGGATAGTTTAAGACATGAAAGGCATCCACTATAATGCCATTGTATACAACAGAAACGAAGCCAAAAACCTATGCCATCCTCGAGAGTGCTCTTTCATACGCTATGTTTTAGAGGATTAAACTCTCATTTTGGTGATACTCACAGCAAACACCTGGTGAAAGGGAAACCAGAAGATATGGAAGCCTTGTTTCCGGTTCCATGCGGGCAGGGGCGTGGACACGTTCCTCAGGTAGAGCGAGAAGATAATTCCGGCTCCACTTGTACTGTTTAATAAAGACAAAACACATTTAAAATCTTACCGGTAGTGAATGTACAGTTACCTTCCCTTTAACATTCGTAAATATCGGATGTAATTTGACATGCAGTTTCCTTGGTTCTACCGTATCAGTTAGATTGGAGTTGCTCGTATATATTTCAATGATGCATGAACATATTTCTAACTAGTGGGACGTCAGGATTGTGTAGCTAGGTGAAAACAACGCATGGATATACATATCTAAGATAGGTATGTAGTAACAGGTAAACTTTGTGTTATTCTGTGAATAAGTCAACCATCTGTGACTGTATGTATGACGTCAATAAAGATGCAGTATATTTACACATTTCTCTTTTAATTGTTTTTAAATTGGGGTTTAGATCCGCTTTCAAGATTATGTCACATATCACGGCTTGTCAGTTTAGGGCAGGAGGAAACCCGCAATATTCGTAGCGCAGAATGTTGCAGCAAACCTGCGAGCACCGGCTAGTATTGACAGACCAAGGATGATAACTGCATTGCCACGATACATACAGCACATCATATCATGACCAAGGATGAAATTTGAATTAAATATTGTAATTAAATTACTCACAATGCGGCCACGCCCCACTGAGTCTCTGCAAACGTGACAGCTGATTTATAGATGTATAGTCCAATGAGAGTAAGAGAGGGGACGATAGTTATTGGTCCGATGAAGCGAGTAAACAGGCCCACTAGGCCTGTAGCTCCAATCAGTGTGTGGATAACGCCCACCCCCATCAAGCTTCCCATCAACTGAAATTCCATTTTGGATAATGAAAGGAACATTAGTCTGTTAAATTGTAGTAAGTTCAGTAAACAATAGCTACGTTATTTAATCACCTACCCACTAGGGACATCAGAAGATACCTAAAAAGATCAATGGTTGGTAATGTGATTAATCCTATAGAGAAGAGTAAACTTACTGACTGATTGAATTGCTTTGTAATTGTGAGATATAGTATGCAATATGAATGCTATCAGAATAAGAGATTACCTGCCATATTCAAAATATGTATATTCAAAATTCCTAAGTTGGCCTCCTACACAGCAACGCACACATACAATCACGAACATACATGCACCCAACCAGTGTACACAAACGCACACATACAATCACGAACATAAACGCACACATACAATCACGAACATACATGGATGCAACTAGTGTACACACACGCACACCAAGAGACTGTGCCACATCATTACACACGTGCCGAGGATATGCGTAAGTTAATATCACCATTGCATACTTTAGCAAGCATATTTGAACTATTGTAGAGACGTACTAATGCAAGCTTTCCATGTATCATGTCTAGCGGAACTGCATACTGTCCCCGAGCAGTCAACGTTGCGTTTAAGGTGGAATTTTCATATAAAGAACCTGAAAAGAAAATATGTCTAATGTATCAGTTGCCAATATGTCTAATGTATCAGTTGTCAATATGTCTAATGTATCATTTGTCAATATGTCTAATGTATCATTTGTCAATATGTCTAATGTATCAGTTGCCAATATGTCTAATGTATCAGTTGTCAATATGTCTAATGTATCAGTTGTCAATATGTCTAATGTATCATTTGTCAATATGTCTAATGTATCAGTTGTCAATATGTCTAATGTATCATTTGTAAATATGTCTATTATATCAGTTGTCAATATGTCTATTGTATCATTTGTCAATGTGTCCAATGTATCATTTGTCAATATGTCTAATATATCAGTTGTCAATATGCACTAACATCTTAATGTTTCCATAGCATTACAATACAACTTTATTAATTGTTTAGCCTAATGTTAATATTATACATGAAATGCGATAATTAAGCCAGTCAACATAACGCCATGCGCGAATATTTTCGCATACTTGGATTTATCTATAATTAATACACACCTTATTTGGAATACACGTCAATAACGCTCACTTCAGATATATAATAGGCTGCTTTGATGCAACGAAAAATCTAACAACTGCGAAAATACATAGTTGTTACATTTTTCGCATATCATGTACGAAAAATGTAAACAATATTATTTTGTTACATTTTTCGTAATATATTGCAACGAAAAATGTAACAATGTGTTGTTTTTAGATCATGACATGTGCTAACGATATGCCTCCCTCTGTCTTTATTTAGATATATAGATATGCTACCAAGTTCATTCTGTGACAGGCAGGTCCACTCTTCCATCTGGGACAGTGCCAGCATCGGTATTATATACGTCGTCGCCGGACCTTGGAATACTGGCAATCTGAGACAAATGTCAAGGATCGGAAACATGCAAACGTTACAATGACAACATTGTATTCCAACGGGGTTGACCGTGACCGCAGTGCGATCGTTTAAATTACATATTAAATTTAAATAAATAATACAGCTTCGTCACAATAGCGTTATATTATAGAGAGCATCTACCATTATCCGATACTACATGTAGGATTACATTATTATTATATTGTTTTTAAATTGGGGTTTAAAGTTGATTCCAAGATCATTTCACTTATATCACGGCTTGTCAGTTTAGGGCAGGAGGAATCCAACAACATCCGTACTGCTGAATACTGCAGTAAACCTGCGATCACCGCCTGGTGCTGACAAACCAAGGACTATAACTGTATTTGCACGGTACCCTGGGATGATAAGTCATGCAAAGAACTAAGATCATGAGACTAAAACGTATTTGCTAAAACGTGCTGCTGAAACAAAAACAAAATCCCCGTCCACAACCCACAACAAAACCATCTCTGCCCCCCCCCCCCTTTCAACTTCAAATCAATCAATTGATAGAAACAAATACAAGGGAACAAACGCAAATGCACTCAAAGGTGTGTTTTTTTATAATACTTAAAAAGAAAACTAGAAAGAAGATTTTAAAACAATACAAACCAAAAGAATCCTGAGCAATTGCTTCATCGTTGTTAAAAGCATGTATACGTGCGACTAATGAGGCTGAAATACTAACTACTCATGTTATTATAATCAGTAAGCTGTCAATTACGAACCTGACCCCTATTGTGACCATGAGGAAGGTGGTGATCCCCGTCATGAACATCGTGGAGGACAGAATCTGAGCTTTAATCAACTCATCGTCCTCGGCACAAACCAGTTGAGAGACAAGGACGCTAGCGATCAGACAGCCGCTGAGAGACATCATTCCTTGCTAGAGTAACAATGACAATAATAACAATACCAAAAAATAATAATGGTAGTAATAATAATAATAATAATACTGATAATAATAATAATAATAATAATAATAATAATAATAATAATAATAATAATAATAATATTCTTGATAACGACAGTAGGACAACAATGTTATTCTACAGGTGAAAACGCTTTTCGAAATCACTGATTGATTATGAATTACTCATTTGCATTTGTTATCTACTGTGGACAAAACAGTATTTGATTGTACAACCATTGTGATTTCATCGCTACAATTGTGATGTCGTAGCATTGCTATGATGTCACAGTGCAAATGCACAGCAGCCTAAAGATTTTACTT
>JAUTBT010002398.1:0-10125 GCA_032361225.1 Lepetodrilus schrolli | reverse complement strand
AATTAAATGCGGCCATAAGCCAATCGCATTTTTCGCATTAATATCCTGCTCGCATTAATTTCCTGATTTACAGTAATCCTCAGGATGAGTGAGTGTTGTGAGTGAGTGAGTGGTATTATTTCAACCAAGCTTGGAAAACAACTGTTAAAACAATAGTGTTCAGTCCATCAAACTGATTGGTCAGTGATGAAGTGGATGTCTGACCACTGTCCAGCACCTGTTTGTCGTACTGCCGATCCTTCTGACTGGCCAATTCCCAACTCTCCAGTGCACGCTTCTCTGCATCTTCCAATTTCCGCCTCACATCATCAAGCTGAAAGGAAAGCACACGGTCTTGTGATATATATGTAAGAGCAGTATTCGTGAATGTGTGCAATATGCAGTCTTGTGTGGCATTATAGATGTACAATCTACCAGTACTAGTCGAAGATGTTGGAGGCAATTATTTTTTATATTAACAAAAATAAATATTTTTACCAGTAATCGAAAAATATTATTAATTAGTTATTTTATTTTAAATTGGGATTTAGAGCTGCTTTAAAGATTCTTTCACTTATATCACTGCTTGTCAGTTTATGGCAGGAGGAAACCCGCAACATCCGTAGCACTGAATTCTGCAGTAAACCTGCAAGCACCGGCTGGTACTGACATCCAAGGATGATAATTGCATTGCCACAGTACAGACAGCGCATCCTATCTTGTTCAAGTCAGAAATGTAACTTCCAATGATTGGACATGAGAACATTTTTGACGTCCATTGACAGGATTTGAACCCAGAGCCTTTGGCTCCGAAGTCTACCACCTGCCACCAATGTCTGAGAATGTCGCTCAGTCGATGTACTCCATCTATATTTGGGGGTGTGGCACATGTGTTAATTGTAACTGTTTACTTGCTGTTAAAATATTAAAGCATGTGCAAATACATTAACAGAAAGTTGTGGCAAACATTAAAGAACATCAATGTCATGCTACAAGAGACTGAAAATTGGAACAAGAAAAAAAAACGAGACAGAAAATAACGTAAATATTGATTTACACTATGCATGTGCACAGTTGTCATTAATATTCAATAAAGTGTTTGTTGGTCAAGTATCTGAAAAAAAATAAATAAAGAAATAACTACATTGTAATCACAGGTTATAATACGCTGTAAACTGTGAAATCAGTCTGTTTATTGTGAACTACTGAAATAACGAAATTACAATGGGTGTGTGTGCGTGTGCGCGCGCGCTTAAATACATACTTGTCTCAATACTGATATCACATGCATGTATTCATACATATGGTACTTTAATACATAGGAATATGTATACATCACAATAACAATAATGTTCATTATGTATTTAAATACCCCTAGTTGCTTTTTAGATTCAAACTTGTAACATGGCAAACTGGATACAGCAAAGAAATTGCACAATTTATTTATTACATTTTTTTAATTGGGGTTTAGAGGTGCTTTCAAGATTCTTTCACCAAATTATGTCACTGCTTGTCTGTTTAGAACAGAAGGAAACCCACAGCATCCATTGCACTGTAGTAAACCTGCAAGCATCAGCTGGTGCCGACGGATCAAGGATGACAAACTGCATTACCATGGTACGTACACAAAGCGCATCCTATCAATATCGCGTCAGAAAGGCAGCTTTCGTGAACATTGATGCCGGACCTCTAGTATTGTACTACCACCCGCCCTTTTGCGCAATTAATAATTCTATCTGCATCTGACATTATTAAATTTAATTCGTGCATATTGGTAATATCAAGAATGGGCCAAGCAAAGTGTGGAGGATAGGTGCGATTTGTAGAAGAATGTGACATGGAGTTCAATACCTACTTCAGGGAAATGGGATATTACGTAAAACCTGATTTTAAAACACAACCTGCTCCTTGCAAGCTAAGAGAATTTTATTTTGAAAATGTCCATCATTTGATGCATTATATTAGTATTAGTATTATATTAGTATTAGCAATATCAGTAGTAGAAGCAAAATAACTATAAAAATAGATATAGAAGACTAACAAAACACACCAAAAAAAATTTAATTTAATTTTTTAAATGCAAGATAAAAAAACCCATTTAATTAAAAATAATAAAGATTATCTTTAAGAAAATGATTTAATGAAAACTTAATTAACTGTTTAAAATGTACTAAACTATTAATGCTTTATCTACACCTGTAAACGACAAAACAAACCTGCTTATGGAAATTGTCTCTCATGTTTTGCCCTGCTTGCTCAAGGCTCATCATGTCCTCATTATCCTCGACTATTTTTGCATTAAGGTGAGAAATCTGAAAGCAACAAACACTCGTGGTGTGCAATGTGCAGCACTCAAATAAACAGAGACAGAGATAGAAGTGGAAGGGTTAACCTTGTCTGACAAAACTGAACATGTGCATGATTTTATTATCATAACCAAATTCTTAAAATTAAAATTTTAAATTATTTGTTTTTAAGCATGAAGTATTCCACTCCAATTCCATGAATTATTTTCCGGACCTGGTATTTTCCTCTGATTTATTAATAAATGCGTAATTGCTAAGGATAATAAAAAATGTAGCTGTAGAAATGCCCGGAAATGAATTTATGATCAAACTCAATTTTCTGTAACACATTGCTTTTTACATTTACCAAGTTTATGTTGCTTAGTTACGTCAAGCTACACTTGTAAAATAAAATGTTAATCTGGCCGATATCATACATGCTAAAAAAAAATTGCCACCACCTCGGAAAAGTACATGCTCATAACTTTCTATTCTATTACTGTCATTTGTTACCAATGTAATGTTAAAACATGCATGCAATTTGCGATCAATTTCAGCAAACAATGGAATGATAAATATAATACTGTTATGTGATGACATCGTGTAACAAAGAAAGAAGTTTGCTCACTGCTAAAATGCAGTAGGAAATTTTAATAGATTCTGAAAGTTCCACTGAGTTGAGAATTGTTTATGCTGTTATTTATGTTTTTTTCCTGTTTTTTTTTCTTCAGATTTCTTTTGTTGATGTTAGTTCTAATAACTCTTTCCTTCCATAATCATCAAATGATAATTTTAGAAATCAATTCCTTCAGATTTTGGATATCAATTATTTCTGCCAAAACAGACTTCAGTTTAATGGGGAAAGTTTTTTGAATAGTTTTATGGCAGCATGGTTTAGTTATTGTTGTCGCATGAGCCAGTTATTAATGGTACCGGTAGCATGAGTTAGTTATTAATGGTAGCATGAGTTAGTTATTAATGGTAGCATGAGCTAGTTATTAATGGTAGCATGAGCTAGTTATTAATGGTAGCATGAGCTAGTTATTATGGTAGCATTGGTTGGTTATTGTACAGTTATTGTGGTAGCATAGGCTTGCAATTGTGGAGGACAAATGTGGTTAATATTGTGGCACAGATGCACTAGTGCTGTGAATGAGGGGACATGTTATGGGTCATCAGTTATGGGTCGTCGGCCACTGCACTGCACTATTAATAGACCAATCCAGTGTTGGTGCTACCACTGGTAGATTGCACAGTGTTGGATGGATGGCAACTGTTTCACAACGACATCCTGAATTTATGAGCTCCTAAATTTATGACCCGGTTTATCACCTCCTAAAGTTCGGTGTTGATTTAGGAGGGGATGAGACTTGTGACATCGTTGTGAAACATTTGTTTTTTGGAAGACGAGTGCGACAGACAATGAAATTGTTGGTGGTGTAGATGTTATTGAGCGCTATCTCCACACAGAGCATGGCGGCGCTATCTCCACACAGAGCCTGGTGGCACTATCTCCACACAGAGCCTGGTGGCGCTATCTCCACACAGAGCCTGGTGGCGCTATCTCCACATATCTCCACACAGAGCTTGGCGGCGCTATCTCCACACAGCATGGCGGCACTATCTCCACACAGCATGGCGGCACTATCTCCACACAGAGCATGGCGGCGCTATCTCCACACAGAGCCTGGTGGCGCTATCTCCACACAGAGCCTGGTGACGCTATCTCCACACAGAGCCTGGTGGCGCTATCTCCACACAGAGCCTGGCGGCGCTATCTCCACATATCTCCACAAAGACTGGTGGCGCTATCTCCACACAGAGCCTGGTGGCGCTATCTCCACACAGAGCTTGGCGGCGCTATCTCCACACAGCATGGCGGCACTATCTCCACACAGAGCATGGTGGCACTATCTCCACACAGAGCCTGGCGGCGCTATCTCCACATATCTCCACACAGAGCTTGGCGGCACTATCTCCACACAGAGCATGGCGGCGCTATCTCCACACGGAGCCTGGTGGTGCCATCTCCACAGAGCCTGGTGGCGCTATCTCCACACAGAGCCTGGTGGCGCTATCTCCACATATCTCCACAAAGCCTGGTGGCGCTATCTCCACACAGAGCATGGCAGCACTATCTCCACACAGAGCCTGGCGGCGCTATCTCCACACAGAGCCTGGCGGCGCTATCTCCACACAGAGCCTAGCGGCACTATCTCCACACAGAGCCTGGTGGCGCTACCTCCACACAGAGCTTGGCGGCGCTATCTCCACACAGAGCATGGTGGCACTATCTCCACACAGAGCCTGGCGGCGCTATCTCCACATATCTCCACAGAGCCTGGTGGCGCTATCTCCACACAGAGCATGGCGGCGCTATCTCCACACAGAGCCTGGTGGCGCTATCTCCACACAGAGCCTGGCGGCGCTATCTCCACACAGAGCATGGCGGCGCTATCCCCTGGGTCATAAATATATGAGTTCCTAAAATTAGGATGTCAATGTGAAACAGAGGCCTGATGACCACTAAATCTCAAAAGGTGAAATAGCTGCCATCAATTAAAACTGCGCATAATCTACTGATGTTAGTGCAATGCAATTGGTCGATAACGCAGATCCACAAAATGTCCACCACACAAGTTGTAGCATGCTGTAGCATGCATTTACCATTGCGATAATTAGAGGCATTTTGGTTCATTATTATGGATTGTGGTGACAATGGTTCAGTTATTGAAGTGATGTGCTAGACAAGGCTGTGATAGCTAAGGGGTTACTACAAAAAGCTCTGCTACAACATGGATTACCATTCCCGAAGATACACAAACAAACCAGAGACAAAAACCAGCTCAACATGCAATTAATGAAGCGACACACACACACACGTGTGTTCTGTGCCCTACCTGCAATTCTAGGTGTGATATTTTGTCACTCCATGTGGACTTGATTTCAGTCAGCTGTTGTTGACTCTCGAATACTTTGTGTTCTAAGCCATCACGCTGAAAAATAGTAAAAATTCTCCATCAAAATCAACCACATCGATGACATTTTACCACTAAAAGAGCTGCGATGAAACTCTCTCCCCTTGGTTTGCCATTAGTAACAATGACCAATGATAGCCATGTGTTTACAGCCTACAGTTTCTACAGTTTCAATGACCAATGATAGCCATGTGTTTACAGCCTACAGTTTCTACAGTTTCAATGACCAATGATAGCCATGTGTCTCTGCCTACAATCTCAATGACAATCACACGTACATACCTCTGTCTCAAGTGCCTTCATTCTCTCATCTCCAGACAGGGCGTGATCATGCGTCCTTTGCTCCAACAATTTGACTCGCTCCTGGAGTTGTTCCACGTGATCATTTTTCTCCATCAACAGTTTACTCGTCTGTTCATGAATAAAGAAATTCAATGAGTACAAAACAGCTGATATCACAAGATATGGGACACCCCAAAAAAGCCATATCTGAACCAAGATAGTGAGAAACAAACACATTTAAACTCAGATAGTGAGAAACATGCACATCCCGACCTAGACAGTGAGAAACGAGCACATCCTCAGAAAGAGAGAAACAAACACATCTAGACTCAGTGAGAAACAACCACATCTAGACAATAAACAATTATTCTCATAATAGAACTGGGAAATAATTGCAACTTTACACAAATATTGTAATTTTCATACTGTTCTATGTACATATACTTAAACAATTTATCTCTGTTTTGGAAAGTAAGATATACAAATATTTGCTAAATAACATGATAGGTCTTTTTGTGGTTTTGTGTTTCTCTTGCCAAGGTGAAATGTACACATTTTCGACTCCTAGTTTTCTATGAATGGCCACAGTCCAAATGCACCAAACATTTGAAATTTCTTACTCTTTTATATGCTTTTGCTACCCATTAAATTATGTGCATGATAAAGAATTAAGTGGCATAACGTATTATCTTCTAAATGATATTCTCAAAGGATCTATATTTTGTCGTCGGAATATATGTACAACAAGAAGTGAACAATCTTGATATCACAGGTGGATGAATACGCAAGGGTCACCCTCTCAAAAAAGCCCTATTGATAAAGCTGTTTATCAGCAGTTATCAATGGTTTATTACATAAAAATGATTATATTAAATAATTAGAATAACCCAAGCTCGGAACATTAATTTCACTCGGGACATATATTCTGTAAGCACTCGTATATCATGGGTTATTCTCTAAATATGCCCCGGCTCATTTAAATGTGGCACCAAAACCTTCTAGAACTATCAAAGTACAATTGTTGACATGACATTACCTGGCTTTTGTGTATTTCTGCTGTCCTCTGTAGTGTATTGTGCAAATTTTCCAGATCAGAGTATGCTGTGGTTAATTTCGCCAGTTGGTTTTGTTTCTAAAAATGAAAAATAACTCAATTAAAAAGTGTTTTTTTAAAATATAATAACTTCAGCATGTATTCAACCCCTATGTATTCAAATTAAATAAAAAAGCTTGGTTCACTTACAAAATCACGGTCTGTCTTACTGAAATTTTGTGAACATTCAACAGAAATGCAATCAAAACCTAAGACGCAGCCGATAAAACAGAGCATAAATATTAAATACTGTAAATCAGGAAATTAATGCGAGCAGGATATTAATGCGAAAGATGTGACTGGCTTATGGCCACATTTAATTCCTACGCATTATGGAAAATAATGAAAGGTAGGTCCGGGGAAAAAACATGGTCGATTGCATTTAATTGTTGTCGCATTTATGTCTAAAAGATTGAGGTCGCATTAAATTTGTGACGCATTAATTTCCTGATTTACAGTATGCAGCTCTATGCATTCAAAATATTACAAAATCATCGCTGATCTAATAAAAATATATCTGGCGCCGTGATTACGAAATGTTTTGAGTATGATTTCATGCTCAAGCTCAAATTTTGTATGGGGATTTGTGAATAAAAATATGAGTAGAGCATGAAATCGTACTAAAAAATACTTCGTAATCTCGGGGCTTGGTTGCCTTCAACATGAAGATGGGTAAAAAGTGAACTAACTGTCGTAAGTTCGGCATTGACTTCATCGAGACGCCTTTCAAACACGGACTTCTCGCTCGTCAATTGCTGGATAATATTTGCCTGTTGATTGCTGACATCTACTAGTCTCTCACTGAAACATGAGTGAGTGATTATGGAGTTTAACGTCACTGAGGGAATCTTTCACCCATTTGTGACCACTGAAACATGAACACATGCAACTGATAAAGAAACAGACATGCAAAGCGAACCGGAAACATGAAGATTACAGTGGCAAGATCATCCTTGCATGCAATATTGCCACTTTGATAATGATATCACAGTAAACCTACAAAGCACCAGCTGGTACTGACTGACCAAGTTATCTTTACCCACTGATTGGATTCGATGCTTAACATCACTGGGAGTCTTTCACTCATAAGAATCTTTTAATTCAATCTTAAAATGGAATCCCAAGTCATTGATAAATATATTCTTTAGTATTTGATAGCACTATGCCTAGCTTACTTTTCCTTCTCAAGTTCTGCTGCCTTGGCTTTGAGAGTTGTCAGTTTATTCTGAGTCTCCTTCAGCTCTTTCTCTGCCTCACTATGCAGACTTGACTTGGCAGCGAAGTCTGTTCTCAGTTGAGACAGTTCTTCTTGTGTTAGAAGGAGCTGAAATCAGAAAGCACCCATTTATGGAAGCACCATATTGCATCTTAATTTGAAGGTAATGTAACCCTAGCATTTTTTTGCTTATTTCTTTCTTTTAAATTGGGGTTTGAGCTGCTTACAAGATTCTTTCACTTTATAACACAGCTTGTCAGTTTAGGGCAAGAGGAACCCCTAGTATTTGTTTTGCTTATTTCTTTCTTATAAATTGGGGTTTGAGCTGCTTACAAGATTTTTTCACTTTATAACACAGCTTGTCAGTTTTAGGACTAGAGGAAACCTGTGACATCTGTAGCGCTGAATGTTGCAATAAACCTGCAAGCACCGGCTGGTACTGATGGACCAAGGATGCAACCCTAGCTATCATATATCGGATTTGATGCTTAACGTCAGTGTGGGAATCTTTCATTCATAAGTATCAATCAAATTCTCAATATATTGACTCTGTGACCCCCAGAAGCCCACATGACCTCACGACCTCTGCACCTACCATGTGTTGGACTTTGGCCAGCTCCTGTGTTGTGAGACCCTGTACCTCATCTTGCTCTTCCTCTCGCTGGAACAGTTTGTGTTTGAACGTCTCCTCCTGTCGCAGATTGTTCGACAGCTCTGTATTTTTCTGCAAAATGCCATGGAAACAACCCAAATAACCAGCTAATCTTGTTGCACAAATAGTTGATCATTTATGCATGATGAGCGTGTAAAAAAAAAGTCATTTCCAAAAACAATCGCAAACTGGTTACAAATGGAGATTCAATCATCGCCTTTTACCACGTCAACATTTGCAGCAAAAGAACATGTTGAAAAAATACAAAAACTGGGTTTGTCTCCACTGAATAAAATATGGTTTCTTATTATTTTAACCATTTTATACAATCCAGACAACTTGGGTTCCAATCCCAGGATATAGACATGGTTTTGTAATAATGGCGGCCAATTTCAGTTCTCGTTGAATTGTCCCACATACAGCACCTATCTCTGACCAGTGTGGATGAGAACGCTCCTATTAAATTGAACAGGGAATTCTATTATTTTACTTTTATAAATAATAATTTATGACATGACATACCTTTTGCAAAGATTTCAGTTTCTCTTCCATTTCCTGAAAATGTGAAATGAATATTGTAATCTATCATATCAAAATTACAATGACTTATTATTTCATATATCAATATTTTAAATAAAATGTATCTGAAAATACAATGGCCATTTCTTTTGTTTTTTGTCAATGGAGGCACAACAGCAGCTGTTGGTCATGAGATGTATGTCGTGACAACTGGTTACTGTCACATTCTAGCAACAGACTGGGCCTCAAGAGTCACCCCTATTGAATACCAGTGACTATTGAGGCCAGAAATGAATGTCCGATAAACTAGGGTCCACAATGTAAGATCACATTCTAGCAACAGACAAGTTCCCTCCCCTTGCATACCCACCTCTGTATTCTTTGAGATCATCTTTTCATATTTTTCTTTCAGCTCTTCAGTCAGGTCACTTAGTTTCTTGTTGTTTTCTGGCAACAACAGTGAATATTACTTAGTACTGTGAAAACCCATTTTCTACCAATTTTGCTAAATACAGTGTAACAAAAGTAATACACTGTACCTAGAAATCAGGCTAGGTATATTTCCAGAGCCTTAGATAATGATTAAATGTGTTATGTACATTGTAAAACATGGTCATTACCCCTGATTATTCACTGTGCTATATTAGTATTCCATTTGAAAATATACAAGTAAAAAACAATTGGAGACTTTTAACACTCTTCATGCTGGAGGCAACTGGAGATGCCCTATATAGGTGGCAGTGCCTAATCCAGCAGGGAGAGGGTTAAAGGCACACTGACCTTCTTCCTGCTTCTCTAAAACTGATTCCAGTTTCTCCACAGTCTTGTTCCTATCCTTGATCAAGGCAGCATATTCTGGAAAACAGGACATGGAATCTGTATTATATAATTGATTTCATCCTGTGAACTGTATCATAAAGAAAAAGTGGCTTTGAACAGGAGAAAATAATTAAATTTATACCCGATTGCATTTTTAGTAAAATACAATTTGTTGTTGAATTGGGTTTAGAGTCGCTTTCAAGATTCTTTCACTTGTATCACGAGTTGTCAGTTTAGGGCAGGAGGAAACCCGCAACATCCGTAGCGCTGAACGTTGCAGTAAACCTGCGAGCATCGGCTGG
>JAUTBT010002397.1:0-10125 GCA_032361225.1 Lepetodrilus schrolli | reverse complement strand
TGCATCAAGCTATTAAATCATATACATAATTTAACTATTCATCTAGCTATTACATCATGTGCATAATTTTAACTACAATTTATGGCAAGTTTTTCATGCTTTTTCATTTTTAAAACATGTAGTAAAATAATTCAATGTTTAATCATCGCAAATGTGTGAAATTTTCCCGCAGCGACATTAAACTCTATAGTCACTGACTCATACCCACCTGTCATATAGACACCTACATGCACCAACGTTCACACAGGGCTTGAAAAGGCGTCATGGTGCAGATGCCAAAATATAACACCAAATCCCACCCTGTCATATTTGAGTGCATTAACTGGACAATGGATGGACAATCTGAGTTCAATTTGAGCATCGAAGTTAAGATTTTGTACCATTTTTTAATGCATTTTGTTTCACAATGGCAAATGTAGCAGGGTGTGATATACGGTCATGGACCTGTTTTACAAACGTAGTGTCTTGTAAAAAAGTCCCTTGAATTGTCTGAATGTTACGACAGCTGCACCTACTACTATCTGATGTTGTCTGTGTGAATGTTGCGACAGCAGCAGCTACTATGTGATGTTGTCCATGCAGGTGAACGATATCAAGGTACTGAGGATCGACCAGGTGTTGAAGGACATCAGTATAAGCAGTCTCTGCCACCTGCCTGACGTCGAGCCGTGGAGCGTCACAGACTACCTGGAAATCATGGAGGTACGTCACTGTCTGTGTTGCCTCGGACTTGTCCCTTGTGTCTTATGCTCTTATGTTGTATAATGTACCTTTATCCTGCTTTGTACAGAGCCTTTGAATACTGTATACTGGTAAATGCTCATAGGAGGTTATTTAAAATGCTATATAAAAAAAAGCTAGTTGTCCTTGAAAACAACAATCCATGAAAATCCATTGAACCACGAAAATGCCACGTCACAAAAGTTTCCTGGTATCCAGTAGACTATTATGGAAAGGGAACTGTATAAATTTGGTTTTTATTATTAATCCAGCATCAATGTTTGCAATAGTTACCTTTCTGACGCGTTCATGGTGCACTAACTGTAGTGTGGCAATGCAGTTAACATCCTTGGTCTGTCAGAACCATCATCGCAAATGGGTGAAAGATTCCCACTGTGATGTTATACTCCATAATCACTCACTCACTGTCAGAACCAGCCAGTACTCTCAGGTTTACTGCAACACTCAGTGCTACAGATGTTGCAGGTTTCCTCCTTCAAGTCATCGCCTATGGGTGAAATATTCCCGCTGCTAAGTAAAGCAATAATTCATTAATTCCTGGATAATGGCTATATATATATATATATATATATATATATATACATATACATAATTGAGAAGTATGTGGACAGATACAAAGTGATTGGTGATAAGCTATATATGCCAGTAGAGGGCGTCCCGTAGCTGTACATAGTGACTGTGTTAGGGCGTCCCGTAGCTGTACATAGTGACTGTTTTCAGGGGTACTGTGAGAGGACGGCCTCGGAGATCAACAGGATGAGTCTGTCAGTGCAGGACTCAGTGCTTGAGCTCATCCGGATCTTCAAGAAAAAATCGAAAGAATGTAAGGAAATCTTTTCCATAGATCGACCCATTTCCCCGAGGTTACACAACCCTTTTTGAGTACAATTTCATGATCCTCAGGGTTTGTCTTCAAATCCCAGTGCAAAATGCTATTTGAGCATGAAAGTTTACATAGAAAAGGGTGTATTAATTTCAAGGCTAAGTCAGTTACCTGTGGTAGGACCAGGTCATGAACAGTAATCTGCAGGATAATTGGTGTTTATTAATCGATAAAATAACAGTTAGACTAAGTGACATAATCAATCGATTATCGACATAAATATTTGTAATATATACCTAGCATCTATTGCTATAACTGACGAGCAGTGAAACTTGCATGTGTGACTGTATCTATAGATCACTGGTTGGCTACAACTAAGTTGTTTACTTCTCCATCTTCATGAATATGTCGTTATGATTGACTACTGTGGGGTAATTAAACATCTAGATTAGTATGATATGTATCTCAGGGTTATGATTGACTACTGTGGGGTAATTAAACATCTAGATTAGTATGATATGTATCTCAGGGTAATAACATGTCCACACATTAAAATAAGAGAGGAGGAAACTTGTGCGTTCAGGTCAAGAGTGTGCCATAGCTAACTACAGTAACACTGACACCGCCGACTCTGAAACAAAGCTTGAAATGCCTGACAATAACTCGGAAAATCAGATGAACATCGTCTGTAGGGAACTGTTCGACTACTTCAAACAAAAGATGCTGGATGCGCTCTTGAGGGCAACGAAATTCTCCCTGGACGTCATGCGCAAGAGATTCCTAACAGGGTAAGAGAAACTGTTGGAAGAAAAATCTTATTGGCTCTAAGGTTGAACATTTATTCGTGGTAGATTAACTCCTGTTGCTGTATTGCTATCAAACTTTCAGCTCGCAGCATGATAAAGAAAATTTATTCCGAAAATATTGTAATATTTTACTAAAGATTATTATGGGATGTGTGCACTCAATTTCACTACAAACTGCTACATAGCACTACAGTAGCTGTTCAGCTAGCCTATGTGTCACACTAAATAGTAATATGTAATCCTACATTCACTTTGGGATGAACCTCACAGTGTTTTGCAGAAAGAAAATATTGTATAACCGCAAATGAATTGCATACATCTTCAGACTGATTTGCTACGATTTTCCCTTCAAATCCATTCTATTTGTAGAATAGTGGATGAAATAATGTCAAATATTGTGCAGCCCGAATGCAGCCCTGTTATTTTATTTGTGTGGTGACGGAATGAATTAAAGGGCAGACAAACACTCTTACTTCCTGTTTCCACATATGTGCAGGGGTCGCAGCCCCACGGGTATGGGATATTTCGAAGACGGTCATAAGGCTGGAGTCAGCGCCTCGTTCTTCACAGCAGACATCAAACTTGTCATTCCTCGGGTGGTAAGTGGTCAAACTTGTCACTCCTCGGGTGGTAAGTGGTCAAACTTGTCATTCCTCGGGTGGTAAGTGGTGAAAACTGAGGGGTCAGTATTGGCAAAGATCAGAATACAGCCGTCACTCAGTAGGATCTCATATATAGTTCAAAAGCACTCTAGTATCGATGGCAGGTGCACGTATCCAGAACCAATCTCATGTACATTGTCGTAGCTGATGTGTTCCTGCTGAATCTGCTGTCCAGTGCTGCCATTACTTATTAGAGTAGTCTCCCTTGTGTGCCCTTGCATTGGAGCAAATGGAAGAGTCTTGCTCGACATGGCCTGGCCTGTGGGCTCTTTGTAATGTATTGGCATGTCCACAACTAGAAGTGTTTCTTTAGTGTATTTCTCAGTATGGAATGTATACTGTGAGAACCTGTCTACATGGACTAACACACAATTCTAACTTGGAGTTATGTTTGTCCAGGTTATGATGCCCAGCCTGGATACGCTACAGAACGCCTTGAACAAAGGCACTCAGTGTGTGCTGGACATCAGTGGCAAGGTAGAGCAGTGGACATACTCTGGTGAGCCAGTCATTGACATTGTGTCCTGTCACAGCCATAACATTCTGACAATTCTAGAGCCACTCAAGAAATGTTTAGGGAGATGAACCATAGCTCTTACTGTGTCTTCGTAATGTAACAATATGTGCAGTCTATTTTTTGATGGTGCAGGACAAGGTTTTATGACAAAATGAAATACATTAATTTCTACTTTTTCTTAGATCAATTTGTTCCAAAACAACCATCTATAGTTGTGATTGTATGCCATTAAAATCTTGTTGGCACTGTCAAGGAACTTGTTTGAGCTACTGCCGTTGAAAGAGTAGATGGCTTCAGCCGTGACATTAAACAGGATTGCAGTGATTACAAATAAGGTATAAAACAGATTCCTACCAGGTTCTACACATTTGCCATGAAAGCCAGCGTTAACTGTTGGTGTTTGTCTGTTAGCGGACAAGAAGAAGTCCAGGAAGGACTACTACAAGAATGTGGCAGAGAACAAGGACATCGTCAAGTACGTTATGATGCTGTCGTCTCCAGCCAATACGCTGAAGCCAGAGGTGGAGACTGCCCTCAACAAGTACTCCAACTTCTCCTTCCTGTGGGACCAGGACAGGGAGAAGTCACTGACGGTACGTGTAGTCACCAGCTAGGTATCACAAGGTGTTGGGATGTAGCCAGGTCCTGGTCACCAGCTGGGTGTCTCAAGGTGTCAGTATGTAGTCGCCAGGTCCTGGTCACCAGCTAGGTGTCACAAGGTGTCAGTATATGTAGTCACTGGGACGTTCCTTTCAACTGTGTCATGAACTAGAGACAGTAAACTGTCATGTGTGTATTGAGTGAAAGGAACGGCTTGCACATCTCTTGTGCAAGCAAGATGGTGACAAAGAGAGTCCTTAGATGTGTGACGTCAATGTACCTTCCTTTTGCTCTCTGCATCACCTGCTAGTGAGTCACCTATGGGTGAAATATTCCTGCTGCGACGTAAAGCAATAATTCATTCCATGCATCACCTGCTAGTGAGAGCAGACAGCACAGGACAGTGTAGTTCCGTTGCTTTTACGCAACAGTGTGTCCCGAGTACTCTGTGCAATGTAATGTAGTGAGAGGCCCATCCCTCAGGTAGCAGTTGGCTAGGTGTCAGAAGGTGTCTGTCATGAGGTGTCAGCATGCAGTAACGAAGTATGCAGTCACCAGCTAAGTGTCATGAGGTGTCGGCATGTAGTAACAAAGTATGCAGTCACCAGCTAAGTGTCATGAGGTGTCAGTATGTAGTCATGGGGTATCGGAACATAGTCAGTTGTCAGTATTCAGTTACTAAATAGAAGTTGACAGTGGTGTATCTTATTCCAGGAGTTTCTGGCAGAGAAGCCGACACTGAACGAGTACAAGGCTAAGCTGACCATGTTCAAGGAGCTGGAGAAATCCATTGATAACATGAGGGCTTCAGAATGCGTTGGACCCATCGAACTGTTCACAGGTGAAATCCGGCCCTTGTTGACTTCATGAACTTATGTCTTGCTATGTTATGTTATGGTATCAGCTTTGAATATGTTGCTATGGCATGAGTGTTAACTTGAGAATATAAGTGAAAGAATCTTGAAAGCGGCTCTAAACCCCAATTTAAAATAAAATAAAAAATAAAATAAAAATAAATAAATTGAGAATGTTTTTATGACATGACTAATAATAGTAATAATATAATAAATGGATATGTATAAAGGACCAACTTCACCCTCCTAAGCATGCTCAAAGCATTATATTATTAACTTTGGTCAATGGATCTGTGCATTCAGTGTTCCTTTTAACTACCTGGGGAGTATACATGAATGTTATGATTGTTGGACACAGCACCACTGAAACTGGCCCTGCACGTAGAGATACAGTCGTGGAAGCAGCTGTACGGCCGCGAGATGAACACTAAGTTCAGCAAGGAGATGGATGGAATTCTGCTGTTCGTTGAGGACTGCACCAAGAGGCTGCTGCGGCCAATCCGAGACCTGGACGACGTCCGTCTGGCCATGGAGGCGCTGTCAGACATCCGCAAGAACAACATCGAGATCGACATGGCCATGGACCCCATTGAGGTACGCGGTCTCCTGGTCTGTGATCACAGAACAACATCGAGAACGACATGGCCATGGACCCCGTTGAGGTACGCGGTCTCCTGGTCTGTGATCACAGAACAACATCGAGATCGACATGGCCATGGACCCCGTTGAGGTACGCGGTCTCCTGGTCTGTGATCACAGAACAGCATCGAGATCGACATGGCCATGGACCCCATTGAGGTACACGGTCTCGTGGTCTGTGATCACAGAACAACATCGAGACCGACATGGCCATGGACCCCGTTGAGGTACACGGTCTCCTGGTCTGTGATCACAGAATGGTCGTAGAGTTACGAGAGTCGTAACTCCATGGTAATGTATTGGAGTTGTAACTCTTGTACCGTTACGATCATTCTGTAGAACCAGGGCCAGGATCCAGTTGCACGACGCTCTCGTAGGCTACAATAGTTGTAGCGCTGTCTTATTCAGATAGCTTACAAGAGCTTCATGCAACCCAATTCCATTTGTAGAAGACTCTGCAATTGGACTTACAACTATTGTAGCACTACAAGAGTGTTGTGCAACTGGATCCTGGTCGACAGAACGAAATGCCACCATGGGTTTGAATTGGGTCATCTGCACATATATTTTTGGTGGTTAATTAACTCTCCATGCTGAAAGCAACCGGAGCTGCCATAAAAAGCAGTGTCTGCCTAATCCAGCAGGGAGGGGGTTAAAGCTGATTGTTTTCATTACATCATCTCTATGATAATTAACATAACAATGGATGTTTGTTTGAATTCATAGGAAAACAACATGAATTCTGATTGCAGTTTGTTGATACTGCATCCTGGTGTTTATAAATAGTCGTAAATATCTCAGAACAGTTTCCCTTTATACATTCACCTATTCTACAGTTGTCACAAATTATTATAATGTCTGTGTAATTTGTAAACTTTTCAATAGTTTCGTAAATACACATATTCAGATTTCTCAAGACTTCTATTTATGTTGTGTTATATTTGACCAGGAATCTTACAGTCTGATGCCAGAGATCTATTTATGTTGTGTTATATTTGACCAGGAATCTTACAATCTGATGCCAGAGTTCGAAGTGATCATCAACAAGGAGGAGACTGACAAAGTGGATTCGTTGCACTACTCCTATGAGAAACTCCTCAACATATCAGTACGTGTTATGTCTGTACTTTTCCGTATCAATATAGCATATCCACAGCAGATCCATCTCGTCCAGCTCGGTCATCCTGTGTAATATAAATAGCTAAATAGTGTATATTAAATATATGAATGTATAAATAAATAGTCCACTTCATGACTCCATGCTAATGCATGCTTGAAGCACTAATCAAATCAAATGAAATCAAATCAAAAATGCAAATTCAATGGCAATTTTTTATGAATTTCTGCCTATAGTAAATTAATGGACTATTCACAATGTTGGCCAATAATTTTGACATTTTATTTTTACTATGGTTGCGTATGGGTGAAATATTACTGCTGCAACATAAAACACTAAGCACCAACTCAATCAATTCATTCTGCTATGGTTGTGTGAAATATTTGCACTGCGAAGCAAAGCACTAAATCAATCAATCAGTTTTTGTATGGTCATGTGAAATATTCACACTGCGACGTAAAGCACTAATTCTGTCTACGGTATCAATTCTTCTGTCTTCTACAGAAACATGTTCAGGATGAACTGGTGGAAGTACAGCCTGCCTTCAAGACGGAGCTCCTGTCTGCCGTTGAGGTCTTTCAGGTCGATGTGGCCAACTTTTCAGACAGCTACACTAATGTGAGTACACACCAGCAGTCGGCAGTCAGTGTTGATTTCCATAGACTGCTGATCATCGCAGATAAGTGAAACATTCCTGCAGTGATGCTAACCTTCAAAATCTCTCCCTGAGTGTACATGTAGCATAATAATTTACCTCAACTTTCATCTAGTTTAGGGACGTCGTGAAATTGTTAAATATTCCTGAAGTGATGTAAAGCATTGTCAGTCAAATAAACCAGCTTAGATCTTGAATGTTTGTAGTCTAGTCTTTCTCTATGTAGCCGGGTGTGATATTAGATACTCATACTGGTCTCAGCTCAGTCGGTAGAGCGTTGGACTCGCAATCTAGCAACTTAGGTTCGAATCCCAGGATCGGCATGATTCTGTTTCACCTACAATTGCCACTTTCAGTATTTGCAAGTGATGAATATTACATTAGCAGAACACTCATTGTTGAAGCATGTGTTATAAGTGTTTCTTCCTGTTATAGAGAGGTCCCATGTGTGAAGGTATCACTCCTAGTGAAGCCAATGACAGACTGCAGTTTTTCCAGGTAGGTGCTCGTCATGCACTCCTTTCATCTGCGGACATCACCCAGTTGTTCGTCGTACAAATCGTTCAGTTTATACCCTGATTATCACGTGCCAGTTTTGTAGGATGAATTATAAACAGTTGCATGATCATGTTATAAAATATACACTTATACTGAGCAACAAAAGAAATGTACATAATTCTCCCATAATAAAGTGTGTGGCCATAAATTCACAATATCACAACAATTTTACTTTCTTCCTATTTTACTCGCTGCTTATGATGGCATATTTGCACGTGTTGTTGAAACAGTAAACCTTTTGGCCATGGACCCCATTGAGGTACGCGGTCGGTCTCTTTGTCTGTGATCACAGAACGGTCGTAGAGTTACGAGAGTCGTAACTCTATGTTAATGTATTGGAGTTGTAACTCTACACTATTAAAATGTTCTATATTAAGAAATATTTCATTTAAATATACATTTTTTTATGGCTAGTTATTCGACAATCCATCAAGTTTGACAAGCTGTGGAGCACAGGAACTGCAAGGACTGTATATATGTAGAGGATCTCACATGAGAGGTCATATATTACTGAATGTATTCAACAAGTTGGCAAAACTGATATTATGTGAAGCTCTTCTGAGTTTAATACATTCAGTAATATATGAACACGAATGTGAGATTATATTTATCACATAACTGTAGAAGCTATTGTAATAACGATTTTCAGTCACAAACAGTATATTATTATAGGCAAATATCTTGGGAACTGGGTTAAAGCACGCATACAAAATAGTTCCAAGTAAATATGTAAATATTAATATATGTGTTTGCATATTTACTTAAAGAAATCTTTTAAATATATATTCGACAAATTAAGTACCAAGAAGCTCTAAAAGATCCATTGTGTTATTTTACTAGTGAAAATATTTATATTTGCAGCATATGTTATGTGATAAATATTTTTCCTTCTGTTTCCTCTATGAGTAAAGGTACCATTTAAAAAATGACTCTTGAAGATCTATTCTGATGGATATTTACTGGACACTTCAGAGTCAGTTTGACGACCTGTGGACCAAGTTCTCGGTGTACTCAGCTGGGGAGGAGCTGTTCGGGCTGACGGTCACGGATTACCCAGTCTTGGTGACGGTCAAGAAGGAGCTCAATCTGCTACAGAAGCTATACGGCCTGTACAACTCTGTGATGACCGTCATCAACGGCTACTTCGACATCCTCTGGGTGGAGGTGGACATCGAGAAGATCAACACGGAACTGGCCGAGCTACAGAACAGGTTTGAACATCCTGCCTTCTCAATGGCCATCAAACGACCATTGTGACTTGGGAGGGAGATCCTTCCTTTCCATTGGCCATTGAACGACCATTGTATCTTGGGAGGTATTGTGTCAAACAGCAGTTCTCCTCGAAGCACTTGGCTGGAATGCCTGCACCCTCCAGTTATTTTGCAAACTGAACCATTACGCTTCAGCTTGTGATCCAATTCCTCAGCTTTTCAAATTCCTGTTGCTACTTATGGGTAACATATTCCCACAGCGACAAAGCATTAAATCAATTAATTAGTGATCTGATTCATGAAATTTGGTTTTCTAGGCTGCATGATAAATCCACTAAAAATGTTACCAACATCATTTTCCAACTGTTTTTGATGTATTTCCTACTGATAATCAAAATTTACTTTAGTTGCTCAGCTGTTACAGCAGGAGCGACTGTAGTGGACGGAGCTATTATGCTATATACCTGCCACACCCCCACACAGCCCATCTGACCAATGAGCTGTCGTTTCCGTGTCTACAGGTGTCGCCATCTGCCGAAGGGCCTGAAGGAGTGGCAGGCGTTCCTGGACCTGAAGAGTAAGATTGACGACTTCAGCGAGTCATGTCCTCTTCTAGAGATGATGGCCAACAAAGCCATGAAGGAGAGGCACTGGGACCGCATCTCCAAACTCACCGGCCACACCTTTGACTTCGACTCGGACAACTTCACCCTCAGAGACATCATGAACGCTCCTCTGCTGGACTCCAAGGAGGACATCGAGGTAAGTCAAGCTCAGTCACCCGAGTAGTTAATGTCCAGTCACCCATGTAATTAATGTCCAGTCATCCATTTAAGTAATTTCCATTTTTATTTTTTATTTTTTATTATTTTTGATTGGGGTTTTAAGTTGCTTTCAAGATTCTTTCACTTATATCACGACTTGTCAGTTTAGGGCAGGAGG
>JAUTBT010002396.1:0-10125 GCA_032361225.1 Lepetodrilus schrolli | reverse complement strand
CCATCCTTTTCAAAAGAGCATATGACTGAGCGCTCTTGAGCAGGGACTATATCTGGATAAGTAGCGCTATATAAATAGATAATTTATTATTATTTATTATATATTAATCATGTTAACGATTCATTGAAAAGTCAATGAAATTGTGATAGTATGACAAAGGCTTAAACAGAGCTTCATTAGATCGTGGTGTTGCATAACGAAAGCAAGATTATATTTAAAGGCATACAATTACAGATTTTAACTTTAAGTAAAAATATGTTTGACCATGAAATATGCAAACAAACTGTAATTGTATGCCTTTCATCTAACACTTAGGTTTTAGGATCACTAGTAATTGATCTGTTGATGACAATTTAATAATTTCAGGAGGCTCTTCACAGCCCAGTAGTCAGCTAGTGTTGTTCAGAGTTCGACATGCTTTGGACCACGGAGATGCCCCATGGTAAGACCTACAATAATTGTTATCGGTATGTTTGGAAATTAATTGTTACTAGTCATTCTATTTATCCATACATAATTATACATGAATGGCTCTATTCACCAGTGGCTAATACTAGTATTCTGTTGTAAGAGATATTATTGATTGATAGTTGGCCAGTTGTTTCAAGCCATGTTATAACATTTGCTGGAAATTTGCGTCCGCGAAATATACGTCTTTTACAGTATATCGAAACAATATGTTCATGTACATGTACATAGCACTGCTGTCAATTCATTTGTATCAGAACATGCCCCTTTAGTGGTGTGGATTTTTTGTGCTATAGAAGAACCCTTTTATTTTGTTGTTATTATTATTATATTGTGACGTTACAGAGGTTATGTCACAAATATGCCTATCGCAGCATAGAATCTGATTACCTATGATCAAAACCATGTTAATGTTAGCATGGTTAGGCCTACTTGTTATTTAAATTATATCTGTGGCAATAAATAGGATGTTATACAATGTTCTATTTAATATCAACTCTATTTCCCTTGTGACCAGTGAAATCATTTTATTTGCATCTGCTGAAGCTCGTGCATAAAATTATTATGCTCGTGACAAAGTTGATATTAAATAGAGCATCATAATATCCTCTGTATATACCGCAGAAATTCTGTATCACAATTCGTCTCGTATATGTGAAATATTCCTGCTCTGAAGTAAACTGAATCACTATAATATCTTGATATACCAGTTAACCAGTAAAATAAATCATTATAATATCATGATATCCCAGTTAACCAGTAAAATGAATCACTATAATACCATGATATACCAGTTAACCAGTAAAATTAATCACTATAATATCATGATATACCAGTAATACATCACTCCCCTAATTTGATAATGCTATTGATGTCTTGAGTGGTTATATAATTATGTTGTGCCTTGAAAGGCATCTTGGGTTGTCTACTCCCCATGGAGTTGAGAAGGAAAATGAGAGCACACTGGATAATACTGGGTAATACTGACCCACGTTGACTACAAGCTCTTATCTTTGACATACCTTGCTCCCTCTGTGGACTAAACCTAAAAACTAAAAATCTGTTTCGCAAATTCTTTCTCTCCTAACTTCACCTTTTTTATTGTTTTGTTTTTTACAATGTTTGGACCTCATGTAAGCGATATGAGCGTACCTTTATGGTGCGAAGTTTGGTTCTATATAAATGTCCGTATTATTATTATTATTTATAATGTAGCGCTATGAGCACACTTTTGAGCGTGGAATTGCTGCAATGTAAATGTGCACATTATTATTATACTAAATGTTTTAGGTACATACGATACTGTGGACAGACCGAGATGGGGGACAAGACCAGACCTACACTTGTTCGAGCCTGTTTCGACGTCGCTTGCTCAGACAATGTTGTACAATTCCTTAACGAAATGGGATTCAGGTTCGTTAATTGACAAGGAACTTAACATTTATTAACAGAATCTTCCTCCTGTCGGCAAACACTGGTGCCCGAAAGCGATTGAGGTTAATTCATTATTGACCAAGATAGCAGATTGTAAGCATTTCATTGGCTGTGCAAATTTGCTTCCATAAGTTCCAATTTTGAGTACCTCAGTCAATATAAATGATATTCCATATTGATTATACTCTCTTATCCATAACAAAATAATGTAATGTAATTTTCAATTCTGATCCCAGAAAAATATGGGGGGAAAATGACACTTTTCTCTCCTAAACTTCACATTTTTTAAATTATTTGTTTTACAATGTTTTGACCTTATGTAAGCGCTATGAGTGTACCTTTATGGAGCGAAGTTTGGTTCTATATAAATGGAGCCTTTTTAGCACTTTGGATATCTAGGAATTGGCAATTTGTTATCTCTGACAACAGGATTAGTACCAAATTCACTCACTATATAATGTTAATCAGATGAAAAACAACTATCACGAACTTAAATGATCATATAATTGTTTCAGAATGGATCATGAGTTTGTTGTAAGGGGCTATTTCTTCCACAAAGGCAGGATGAAGGTAACAGTGTCTAAGCTGTATAGGGTAGGTAATTTCTGTGACTCTTTAACAATTTCTACAGTGAGGAATGGGTACCTGGTAGGACGAGATGGAAATGTAAATGCTGATATTCTCGCTCCTTAAACCTGTTGATATGATCATCAAGGAGCTGTTTTCATGCAAAACGCTACGCTGTCCAAACCCGTATTGAAATGTATGCATACGTATTGCTCACTGAACGCGTAGTACTACATAGAATACATATGTATTGTCCATTGAACGCACCCCTGAAATTCCCAATTCCAGATGACACAAGCGAACGTGACGGACAGCAGTAACCTCGAGCCGCTGTCTCAGTCGCAGATGGTGGAGTTGAGTGTCGTCGCGGCCCCAGGTCAGGACCAGATAGGAGAGGACATGAAGAACTTTGCCGAACAACTCAAACCGTATCCTTTGCTTGAATGTACGAGGTTTCGCAACCGGTATTCAGCGACAGGTATAAGAGTAATATTGCAATGCTAAATGTAAATCTGTCTGTAGTTGCATCCCAACTGTCGTGAAATAGTTTGGGGTGTGCTGCTTTATATGACATACTACAAATTTGACGGAAAAAAATGGGGGGGATTACGGGTATGTGTAGTATGTCTGTGGAATATCCACGTAATGTCTGTGGAATATCCACGTAGCAGACCCTACATTCAGAGCCAGGCATTTTATTTTATTTTTTTTGATTGAGGGTTTACAGCTGCTTTCAAGATTCTTTTGCTTATATCAAGTTCATGCCAAACCTTTTTTACAAAGCTACCTGAACTTTCCAAACTTGCCCAATGAATTTATTTTGTGGCTCTTTATCTGTAGGCGAAATCGTTTCTCGTTCCTTCTTGATAGTACTGTTTAAGTAATATGCATACACATCGTCTTACGTTACAGTAAAAATACAATTTCAAGAGGATTTTTTAAAAAACTTGTATCTATACTTTCTAAACATGGTAATTGTGCTTGTATCCATGTGCTATAAAAAACACACTTTCTTTTGTAAATTTTACAAATATTTGCGTTGCGTACATTACAAAAAAGGAAATTGTTGATAGTACAATTTGGGGAATATAATTCAATCAAATTGATTTTTGTCTGTTTTTGATGCTAGATATTGCTATACTTTTAAGGTGTCTTGGTTAGAAGACATGCTATAAATAAATAAGTTTCACCAAGAAAATATGGGACGTGGAAAATTTCAATGTTATGCGCGTTAGTTCTCCTATATAAAGACTTGTTCAAACCTAACGCTAACGTTTCCCGTTGTGGTATCGCCACAACAGATCGCTCCTTATAGAAACACATGGACTGTTCACTCTGAAACCGCATGCAAAAGCACTCTGCAGTCCCGCACAAAATGGGAAATTGTGCAGTTAACTGTTGCGGCAGCCATACATGCGTTAGGTCTGAACGAACCTCAATTCATTATTAAAGAATTAGGTTATTGGAAATTATTAAATATGATTGCAGAATTATATTACCTTAATACAGTGCAGATTGGTCCACTTGGACAAAATTGACCACAGAATGCTTGCAAAGACGACACAGTGAGAAAAGACAGCAATGAAGAATGGTTCTGATTAGAGCCAAAATGTGCAATGGACGGTGATATTTTGCAACAGTCCTGTGAAATACGCGTCAGTCCTCTGTTGTGGAATCATGGATCTGAAGACTGTAGTGTGAAGACTGCCCATGATGATGATGATGATGCTGTGTTTCGCCTAACTGCTGCAATGGTACATATATACTTAGCGAATTCACAAGAGTTGGATTGTTTCATTGTGCGTCCGCCAAGATCTGAAATCTTCCGTTGTCGCAGTTCTGGACATGATGTAGTGTCGGTCCCTTACACAGCCAAGAAAGTTAGGTGTCCTGTCACCTCGGGGTATCCTGGTTTATTTTAGGGGCATCCACATTAGGACGTGGTAAATCGTTGGATTTTGGAGACGAAGGTCCCGAGTTTAAATGCAACCCATCTCCGAAAAAAATTACATTTCTGAAATGATCAATCATAACAGCATCCAATGTAGTAATGCAGTTAACATTTTTGGTTCTTTAGAACCAGCTGGTCCTTGCAGGTTTGTTGCACTACTGAGTGCTACAGATGTTGCAATTCACCTCCTACCATAAACTGACAAGCTGCGATATGAATGAAATAAAAAAAGATTTATTTCAATTTTTATTGTTATTGATAAAATGCAATTCCATTTGAATTAATTAGGAAGATAATATGACCCATATCCAGGATCAGAGGGCAAGAAATAAGACTTCTAAAGACATGACAAATGTAATATTATGGAATTTAATTCTCAAAACAGGAACTACAAAATGAACATTGTAAAATTTTAATATCTAATTTTCCTTAAAATTTCTAAAAGTCTACAATTCTAATGTAAGCATGTGACAATCTTTTGTTTTAAAACATTTCACAGGAGAAAATAATTAAGTTTTTTACCAATCGAAAAATTTAAAAAAAAAGTAAAATGAAAATATCCGGTGTTCGTATATTTAGGGACAACCACATTAAAGTACAAACTATGGCTGTTTCTGTTGTGATTAACAGCACTCTGGTCATTATTATTTCATAGTAATACAGTTTATTTTATTTAGTACTGTTCTGAAGGATATTTATATGGGTGAGATATTCCTGCTGCGATGAAAAGCACTAATTCATTCATGCATACATACCAAAATGCTGTGCTGATAAACAAACATCACTGTTTTCCTTCCTAAACAGTCACATTTATGTGAAATCTGCCTGTACCGAAGTAAAAGTTTGTAGCTACATGAAAGTTTGGGTGAAAGAAATCTGCCTGTAGCAACGTAAAAGTTTGGGTGAAAGAAATCTGCATGTAGGATGTAAATCAATGTGCGCATCACAAGTTTGTTTCAATTGTTTACCCATATTATAAGCTATTGCAAAAGAAGGTCATTTTACATGAGAAAATATACGCACTCCGCTACGGAGAATGGCTTCTTGAAAATTACAGACCTGATGATAAATAGACTGAATTTCATATATGGGTACGGCATATGACATCAATTTGTATAACAAGTACTGTAAAAGACTTATATTTCGCGGACGCAAATTTCGCGAAAATGCTATAATTGACATATTCGCAGGAATTAAATTACGCGCATTTGTTAGGTCGGGTTGTGTTCACAAAAGATCGCTGAATATAAAACTAATACATATGATAAATTAACGATTTCAGGTACAACATGCCGACAATGTTGCTGCGCGTCGACTCAGTAACTGAAATTGTGTTTCTTAGATCGTGATGGCCTATAAACTACAGTTAGACTAAGTGATTTTTGCTGGCCTGTGATAGTGACAGTAAGAGATTCAAAAGACTGAAATGTTTCCGACACACATCATTTACTGTGAGGGATTTCGGGTACACAACAGTAACTCCACCACCACTTCGTTATTTCCTGTTGACATGATTTCTTGTTGATTTCATTCCTATTACATTAATATTTATTCACAAATATGTACGGATTGAGACACCACCTGCAAATAGGTCTGGATCCGCCACTGATATAATAGTATTGCGATATCCAAATTCACGATTCACAGTAATTGTTTTCTTCGTTTGATATATATGCATTTAAACGTGCTGTCTGAAACAAACCTTCCTATGGCAGATGCTGTCTCGTGCGTCATACACTTGACACTCGATCCTCGTCTTCGTATTTTCGTAACCGTTTAATTAATATTATTATTTTATTTATTTATTAGAAACAAATCACATAAAATGATCACCGCTGACGATAGAGAATTATGCCTCTAGATCTACTTTGCTCTATTCAATAAAATTAATGTATCCACGGACGTAGCTTCCAATGCACAGTGTACTTATGTGAGTATACTTTCTAAGAAGACATAAATTAATATTATGTTATTTTTTAATATATTTAATTATTTAACCAACTTAAGATTACATATGTTAGGTCAATGTTATATTATACATCTTTACCTCTTAAATCCATCGGAAATGGTAACACTTTTAGCGTATGCCAATAATATTGTTTCAGTTAGTGTGTCAACTTATTACTGTGTTGAATATCTTGTGCGGTCATAGTAAGTTGCAAATAAAGTGGGAGACGTCTAAAATAATGCAGTTCAGAGGACCGTCTGCTCCCAGAACTACATCTGACCATAGATTATAGTTGACTGGATCGACAACCCCATGATCTCGCTTTCGTGTCGAGCCGACGCGGGATTTTCCGATTTTTTGAATACATCACTTCCGGTTAATTTCATCATGGCGAGTGCTACATGGAATCTGACTGTGAGTAGTTGTGACTGAATGTTGATGTTAACATAGATTTTCCAGAAATAAATGGAAGCATTTGTTTTGTTTTTATATTAAATATAGTACATGTTTAGAAACGAGTCGTTTAACGAAAGTCGGCAAATATGGAATAAGGGGGACCCCTCATTTTTCACTACAAAAACGTATCCAAGTCTGCCAGAGATAGTCGAATATTTAAAACGAATTTATTTAGGGATTTAGACAGAATACTACATCATATATTTTCGATTGGGACACTGAAAAATATCGGGAAATAGATTATGACTCGCATACTAATGTGTTTACACTAAATTTAATATTCGGTCGGTCTGTCCGGGCGAGGACACCACAGGCGTCATACATTTAAACGCAGAAGTTCCTCCACCAGAGGTGCGTGGTACGATTCCAGTGACTTAGGCTGCTTCAAACCTGCATGTACAAATTATCAATTACACAATACTATTCACACATTAATTACAGGGTAGATATACTTCAAATGGGGAATGGGATAGTGCCCGTTTAAAAGTAAAAAGATGATTTCATCCGTTGTTGCGACCAGCTGGACATGTGGGACAGATTATGATGCAATGGTTCCATGACTTGATATTTTACTTGTGACGCCAACTCAACTGATTACGACATGTAAGACTACATTCAAGGGCGTTAGTTTGTTTTATTAAACATATAACGACTACATGTGTTGTTAATTCTAATTTCAAATTAAGAAATTGAAATTATCTATGTTCAATATACAATGTCTAAGACATGTAAACTCAAGTTCACATGTTTAATTGTTATATAATAGTTGAGATGTCATCCATAGTATTACTACCTTGTGTAATGTCATACGTCATGAGAAAACCAAATTTCTCTCTTAGGGTTGGAGGCAAGTTGTATAGCTCTAGAACCATGCTCCATACAGAGGCTGGTGACTTCTTGTGGTGCCATGGATTTGAACCATCTTCCATTAGTCCAAGAACAATGTTTCTGTTGTCACCCTGAACGAAATATGTATATGTATAAAACATAAACAAGGCGATCAATTAGTATATTCCCATTCAACCTACTTCACTAGCCAAGTCGTGAATTGCTTCTGAGACATTGAAATGTTCCCGGTAGTTCGACTTCTCATCAACAACACCCACACAAGCATGGCAACCTATACTCTCCTTAAAATTGGCATTCCGTACACACTTCGTTTGCGATCAACTGAATATTGTTCATATTAGGTCGGGAGCCTGGAGACATTAGCATAGCTCAAAAGGTAGCAATTATAAATCGGTATTCTAAATTCTAAAAGTGGATGGCAGTCTTACATCGCTCTCAGTACAAGCAACTGGACTTCTGCTGGGCTCCCGCTGGTGGGTTTAATAATGGAAGATACTCTAAAATTAAGCTAGATCATTCCAAAAAGTAACCTCTTAAAATTATTCTGTACGTTTACGTCATCATTCACATATCCTAAATGTGGGCGGTACCAGCCGGTGCTCGCAGGTTTACTGCAACATTGAGCGCTACGGATGTTGCGGGTTTCCTCTTGCCCTAAAGTGGCAACCCGTGATATAAGTGAAAGAATATTGAAAGCGGCTCTAAGCCCAATGTAAATAATAATAATAACGCATTTTCTGTGGTGGGATACCCCCGCCAGACGTGTTTCAAAGTATGCATAATATCGTTTTAAATTGTTATTGTGGCATCACAATGAACATGCACGGCAGTCTATGGGACACGGGATACAGTCAAAAGCCCGGTGGGTGAAAAGTGTGTATCTGATGTGTCCCCCATGTTTTGCAACAACGCACGGCTTCTTTTCCAATTCAGTTTAGTTCTGAATGTTTGTCAAGGACTATTGCGCTAGTCTTCTCTTATTTATTGGGCGGTGCATGGCGATGCATGTTCCAGATTCGAGAAATTACACATGTAACGTGTTGAAATGTATAACGACTTGTCATATTGGTGCTCATGTGTTGAAAGCATACCAATAGCCTTCCATGTGAGACCTAAGAAAGGTACTGTTTCACCATTATTTCTCAGCATAAGACAGTTACAAATTTAGTTTCAATAAATATCACATTTCAACACATGGGAACTAATTGTATATTCGTCATATCATGTTTACACATGCAAAAGATTACTGATGAATTTGGGCGTAGTAAAATTAATACTGCATATGACTGGTGGTGTTATTAAACCATTGGGCAACAATGCCATATTATATCACTATTATTCTGTACATACGTTCCTGTAGATTTGTCTATTAGCAGTGTATCAATGTTACGATGTTCTTGTGTAAAATAGAAACCCATTGTCCGCTAGAAACATCTTAAACAGTAAATGTAGGGGATAATCCCACCGGCCACAGCACAGAATGAAATGTTCTCAGTGGGACATCAAGCTTCAAAGTGTTCATACTGTATGACTAAGTATATACAGTTACAATCAATGCCAGTGCATGAAAACGAACGCGATAACATGTTAGGATGGATGGTCAATTACCAGTAAATTATAGCACATGGCAATAGCACGTGTAACGCAACGGGCCTGGTCCGTGTATTAAGTCACGGTAGTTGGCAAATATTCCAGAGGGCGGGCCTGGCTGTCAAGCCGACAAGCGTGTGTCTATGCGGACCTCGGTATAAAATCAATCACTTTAATTTTTCTCTGTGGGGAGCCACGTGCGTTGAAAGTGTATACATATTTAAGGCAGAATAATGGATAAATGTAATTCGATTAGTATAAATATTCGTTTCTAGTGTTGTGCATTTGTTGAAGCTCTCGTATTTTGTTTGTTCAGCGCCATTGAGTGGCTAGTCTAGATCCTAGGCGCTATATAAATTACCTATTATTATTATTATCATTATTATTATTATTATCAATGTCCATTACGAGACCATTAGCCCTATCGTGTTTACAGCGATATAGACCACTTGTAGTTTTATTATTTATTTATTTATCCTGATAGCGGATACGAAATATTCATTGCAAGCAGTCCTAGTTTGACAACAGCATATGTTAATTGATTTTGAAAGACGAACAATCATACTGACCGCAGCAATCCCCTCTGTTGCCTAACTTGACCTGATAGACGGTGGACAGGATCTCTAGTTCAGCAAACCACCAAGCATAATTGTGGGACCAGGTATGCGTGCAAGATCCAGCAGCATACGAATTTCCAGGCACATTGTCGATCGCTTTGCTTGCCGGCTCTCCCGCGTTGTCAACTTGCCTTGCTGAACCAGCCTTGAATTTGATGTTTCTGGGGTTTTTCGTTTGAATAGGATCATCTAAATAAAGATAGGAAATAATACACTAATACATCCAGCGAATGGGGTGGTATTGA
>JAUTBT010002395.1:0-10127 GCA_032361225.1 Lepetodrilus schrolli | reverse complement strand
ATATTAAGCGTAAATATATATATATATATAGTGTAAGTAAGCTGACATTGGCATCGTTAAGTGTTAATTGACGGATCCCAGGTCCGTGTTCGTTTAATAGATATCACTGTTCCTGAGCACTAATTTCTAATACCGTACAGGTAATACATACTAGTTATTATATGATGAGTTGGCGGTATTCTTTAAATCATGAGATCATAAAGAGTCGTGTGCAATGATAACTTGATAGTGTTTAATTTTGCATACTGATGACAACATCGTAGTTCATCAATATTAACACTGTTTAAGCTACAATATATTTGAACTGATGTAAATAAAGTATAATTTCAGAATTTTAAGAATGGTTTCATTATGTTTCATTTTATTATCATTCTTCCTCTTCCTAGCTTCGCCACTCTCTCTCTCTCTCTATCGCTATCTCTTTCTTTCTTCCCCTCATAACATATACGTTAAATACATTATTAATACACACACAGACACAAACACACACACACACACACACACACACACACACAGACATACTTATATATACACACACACACTCATTCTTCTCTCTCTTACAGAGAGAGAAAGAGAGAGAGAGAGACAGACAGACAGACATCAAAACAAACCAAATCAAAACAAACCAAATCAAAACAAAACAAAGCAAAACAAAATAAAGCAAAACAAACAACATCCAGCAACGTTTATTTCTACATCATAAGAACAACGCCTAGCCGCCATATATAATTCGCGATATCCTTATGGATTAACTTCCGGTGACGTCGCTATTACTGTTCTGCTTAATCGCCAAACTGTCATCGCGCCAGACGTTTATGCTCTCATTTTTTTTCCATTCTGTGTGGTGACGGCTAGTCAACGCACACAACAGGACGACACAGCAATTGACTGTTGTGAACATCTATTTCTCCGTAACAAGTGCTTGTATAAGGTGGATAGGAAATCTGATCATGACATGTATTGACTTTTACGCTTAATTTTAAGCGCTCAATCGATGTAGTGGCATTGATGACACATGGTTGGATACCACATTAGCTTGTGAGTACAGAAAGGTAGTCAGGAAGAAAGAGACGGAGAGAGAGATTGATAGAGAGAGAGAGAGAGAGAGAGAGAGAGAGAAAGAGAGAGAGAAAGGGGGAGAGGGAGATAGATGAGAGAAGAGAAAGAAATAAAAACTATATCTACCTACTTGAGGTGTTTATAAACCATTTTATTTTGTGTTCACTTATTGAATGCAATTAATTTATTCATGATATTGATAATTGTCCCTTGGAAAACATCTGAACTATTCAGAACTGCTCGCGATGAAGAGATTACGATATGGCATGATCAGATCAAACATATCAGGTACGATACCATTGAGAGAAATGGAGCTCGCTTCCTGGCAAACTATCAATGAGTGCATCATCAAACAGGAGGTATGCCCTTTATGCCGTGAAATGGAATATACCCCAGAGATACGAAGAACTCAAAATGACAATGAAGAATTATGTATGAACCAAATTAAATATATATGTATAAACATGCACGTACGCACATACACACATGCACACACACACACACACACACACACACACACACACGCGCGCACACCATGGGACCATGCATCAGTATCATTTAACCAGTTCTTACTTGTATTTCGATTAATTTCGAAGATAGGAGACTAAAACTGCAATGCCATGGTGAAACTGGTTAAATTTGAATTTTAAATTTTATCGCAAGGTTATTTACGGCGGTGATATATACTAATTACTTTCAACGAACCAGACCTCATGGCGTATATACTTATCGTTCAACCTTTCGAGAGGAACCCTATACAGTACTTATCTGAGCAATTTCCTTTAAATGCACTAACGGACGGACGAAACCGAATACCGTACACGTGTATTCGTTTACAACAAATTATATTTAACCCAACATTCGGTTTATATTTTAAGTTCACCACTTACTTATACCATTATTGTTTTATTTTAGGAGCCCTTGCTGACTAGACGGTTTGGTAACACGTAATTATTTGGCAATCAGTCTGTGTAGATATTTTAAGACCAACTTGAGACTATTCCTTAAAATCAGCCACGTACTATTTAGATGAGGATGGGGGGGGGGGGGGATATTAACTCTATGGCTGATAAACTCTGTAATTGGCGAGAGAGTTATTAGTACGTGTGTACTCAGGAAGCAATAAGGGGATGACATGAGGATGGCAAGACCAATGTATTTGGTAGAATGTATTTATAGAATTCGGAATATATGTATTTTCTTGTCAGCAGTTAGGCATGTAAATGCAGCAATATGGCAAGTAAAATACAAGTATAAGAGAATGAATGCAGAAAACTTTGATATATTTGTTGAACGGATTATAACCACATACTGCAATGTATGAAATATCTATAGATAGATGCACAATTATTAATGCTACATTATAGATACATTTGAAATCAAATTTCTTGAAATTCTATCTAAAATGGAGACAAATATATTAATAATGATTATTATTTCGAATACAGTATGTGCCAAGTCAATTTAACGTACCAGTAAGTGCTTGTAAACACAGGATAACCTTTATTATAGTATTTAGAATATTTTTTTTCAGGACAAATAATAATACGTTTTTTCTTTTCTTTTCAATGATGGTTGTGCCCAAGCATGATATAAGACGAATTATTGATAATTTAAAAGGACTAGCTTAAAGTAGTTCCTAAACTTTTGAAAGCTGCCATCGATTACGACACTTAATATCTTCCAGATAGGGATCGAAACCACGCTTATAATCGTGGAATATCATACGAAAATGACCCTAGCCATAACTGACTTTTATCGACAATAAAGTGATGTCTTGTTTTGTCTTACTCTCAAACAGCCTCCCCGGAGATAGAATAAGCTTACTCTGCAAATATCTGCTTGTCCTTTATTGACAACCAGTGGGCAGCATCCGTCAAATGAATGGTTAGTTGACCGTCTCAAGAGACATGCTTGACACTTCATATAACTATGCGTTGTTAGGAAAATATCATAAATCATACAGGCTGTAATTGATATAGACATTTTAAGGAAAACTTGATCTTAGTTTCTAGAAATCCAGTTACGTGTTTTGTTTACGAGTAAACGATTACATTTAAAGAATTCTTTCCCACGCAAATCTGTTAATTTGGGTGGGTTTTATTTTTACCGTGCAAGTCTATTGATTTGTGTTTTACAGAAAAGTCTACAGTCATTGAGGTATATTTACTGATGCAAAGTCTGCTTCGAGGAAAGTCTATAGATTTGTGTTTTACACGAACGTCTACAGTCGTTGAGGTATACACCGATCGATGCATATTGGCTACTTCCAGAAACACATTTTAATTGGTTGATCTAAAACTATGAATATGCACTTTAAAAGTATACTATTGCGCTTGTAACGAATGGTAGAGAATTGTAGGAAGAATGAATCTGTACATCTTGGAAAGAACCGCTATATACACTAATGTGAAGAGTATGTTACGCGATACAATGTCAACTTGGTAGGAATACAGAACTTTACAGAAGTCATAACATAAATGTGTGTGCATTACTGGAAGGCTTTCCGTAATTTCCCCGTAATTAGGCATGTCCGTGTTTTGTGAAATTAAATCAAGCTACTGCTGTCCGAAAGATGTACATTTCGGTAATCCAATACATCACATGATATTTTGAGAATGCGTGGATGCTTTGAGGTATGACCGTTTTTTTCCCCAGAGTATTTCAGTAATATTTAAATACATCTGGGATCTTATGTATACAAAATGAAAGCTGTCGTTTTGATGAAAGAATTATTAACTCGAAGAGTACACTCTATCTACTTGTCACAATTAATCGATAATGAGAAGACATCAACGTATAATTTTCTCTAATGCAATTGTCATTTTCACATATTTCTATTTCCAGAAAATAACATTACACAGTATCAATATTCTTTTAATACAATTGTCAGTCAGTGTATTGATACTTTGCGTGCAGGCTTTCTATTCGAAAACTAATACTGCTCGATTAGTATAACTAGATGCGTGATTTGCACGTACACAGTGTGTCTCACTCGGGTCATTCACGGACAATAACTCTTGTCATTAATGGGCAACTCATGTCATCCACGGGAAGTAACTCTTGTCAATCACGGGTAGTTAGTAAGTATCATTATCCACCAGAAGTATCATGCATCTCATTGAACAAACTTGTATACAGCACAAAAAAGAACATCGAGAAAAATGGTTACGACCTGCGACGAAACAGATAAGACCAATTATCCGGAAGGACAAACAATATAATAACAAACATTGCGCACACAAACTAATTGCCGTCAGTCAGAAAGCGCACAAGAATTCCCATTAACCGGATCGTTAGCACGGATAACAAGAAGAGTGAAATTTACATGTTTCTTTAAGACACGTGCATGATAAGAACTAGTGGTATCAGTGATTGGCACGTGTGAAGGAGTCACGTGATCCATTATGCTGGAGTCTACCATCTGAAGGTTCACATTATGTAGTTCCAAAGATTAGTTAGCATCATTTATTGTCTTGCACATCGTGCATGTATACTTAGTAAGCTGAAGCATCTGACATACATGCAAGAACATATAATAGTCTGTATTATACCTTGTTCTCACCCAAATACTCTTTTTCAAAATGTCCCCATAGATCAGTCTAGATGTCTATGTCCACTTGCATGACGCTCGTGTAGGCTACACTAGTTGTACAACTGCCGTTACAATAGTTGTAGCACTGTCTTATTCAGAGAGCCTACAAGAGCTTTGTGCAACCCAATTCCAAGTGTAGAAGATCTAGACTTTACAATTGGACTTACAACTATTGTAGCGCTACAAGAGCGTCGTGCAACTGGACCCTGGAGGGTAAAGCATATAATACACATAATATCAGTAAAATATGATTTATATTTAAACTCTTTAGTTTCACCCTCTGAGACTGTGGATAGTCTAGCACCCGACATACATTCAAGAACATATCGGCATTACTTTACGATACACACTCATTCTTTGTCAGTAGTTGACGTTTTATTTAACCGCGGAGAATGAAAATGGATCGTTGGTATCCATGATCCCTATAATGCATTAACACAATACCATGCGTCTCAGAGGATGATATGAATTTTTTAATTCAGAAGAGCCATGATAAACTTTAGACACTTATTATTAACTATTCATGGTTGACGTCAACTTAGCTTGCCTATGTAATGTCGGCAGACTTGGGTGTGCAGACGTGTGCCCGAGATAGATATAGTTAGATAGAGTGTGTGTGTGTATGCGTATGTCTCTCTCCGTGTGTGTGTGTGTGTGAGTGCGCGCGCGTGTGGGCAAGTGTCAGTGTGACTGTGGGCGTGAGAGAGAGAGAGAGTGAGAGAGTGTGAGCGAATGAGAGAGTGTGCATGTACGCGTCTCTCTCTCCCTCTCTCCCTCTCTCTCTCCTATAAATATCTCTCCCTCTCTTTCTCTCTCTCTCTCTGAAAGAGTGTGCGTGTACGCGTCTCTCTCTCCCTATCTATATCTCTCTCCCTCTATAAAGTTCTCCCTCTCTCTTCCTCTCTTTCTCTCTCTCTCTGAAAGAATGTGCGTGTACGCGTCTCTCTCTCCCTCTCTATAGATATATCTCCCTCTCTCTTTCTCTCTCGCTCTCTCTCTCTCTCTCTCTTTCACTCTCTCTCTCTCTCCCCTCTCACTGTGCGATATTGGATCCAATTTACTATACAAGCCCACAGAGGTTATTCCACGCTGAATAAACCTGCTGCCTTAATTGCTGGGTCTGATGTCCTAATCCATATTATGGTAAAGGCGTGGTGCACGTAAAACATAATCCACCCCCGACATCATTGATTTACCGTAGGATACCATGGTAACATGTTGATGGTAACCGACTTACAAAAGTATTGTCAACTCCCATGCGTCCTTCAACAATAGCTAATCTTGATTTCTAATTATTATTCAGTAGACACACGATAATTCAAAATAGATATGAAAGAAGAAGTATAGCTATAGGAGAATAATGTTACTCGATCATGAATAGTGACAAATACGACATGGACATTTTGGTTCATTTAATTCATTTAGAGAGTGTACACAATCTGTCTCCTATATCTGTGGACATATTTCGTACTCTCTTTATCATGTGACGGTGTCAATCTGCATTACGAAATAGCAGACCACAGAGATTGGACGTAACGTAACTGGCTTCTTCATAACGCTACCTATAGTGATATTATACATAGTGACGTTTATTCAATAGTTAGCGTTGAAAAGAAACCAATATTATAACGGTCTTAAGAGCTGTATGTGGAGATTTTCCCTAGATGTTATTTTAAGATAAACGTTGTCACTAATAATATTTCTGAGAGTCCTAGTGTAGTTTAACACATCAGCCACATGTCAATCATTCACGACATTATAAAGCTTAAACTATATTTTCCAAATTATTTTATGTAATTCTATATATGTGGGTAGTATATATCACGAGTGAATCATCAGAACAATACCTCTGTTAATTACATTCTAAGATTTGTTCTCGAATATCGTGGGAGTAAACAGTTTTGACAGGTTCATGGTCACACGACCACGTGACCACCAGCGTCCAAGTGTCTGTATAAGTGGGTGGTAGAAACACTAATCCCTCGAGGAATCAAGTTTGGATGCACCACTTCCATCAACGTGAACGACCGTTAGCTTTTACTTGAATATTGACTAATTTTGGCTAGGAATCTACATGCAACAATCCATCACTATTATTGCTATGGGAATTGTGTAGAACAGGTAATCAACTACAGATGAATGCATGGGTTCATGGATGTTATTAGAGCATATAGTTCCTTCAAATCAACGACAAATATAAGCATAATCACAGCAAAAAGAAATAGGTGTCCTGTTCAAGAATGCTAACAGGATCAGACACGTTCACCCCGGGTGTCCTGGATTATTTTTGAGAATACACGTTAGGCGTCCTGGGCCAGACGCCTAAGATTTTTGGCTGTGAATTCATCTAAATGGTACACATAACAAACAAATGTTGAACGTATAACAAAAATAAACTAACATTCTTGTGAGCAATTACGTTATCAGTTGGGTTTGAAATAATATCATCTTTAAAAGCATAAATCACGTATTAAAGTAAAATAATATCGCAAAGTATACTCACCAAAATGAATGAAGTGCCTTTTTTTTGGACGTATAAATTTAGCTGTATATTAATTTTACAACAAAGAATGTCCATACGACTACAGCCTTCATGTACTTTTCAAGAACTTGCAGACACATTGGAAGATCAACGACACCCAATTCTTCAAGCATAGTTCCAATATTTAGTAGAAAAACTCGCCAAAGAAATCTACCGGCCCTTAATTAATTTTGTTGAGTATATAAGGGCGTAATATTACCGCAGCGACGTTGAAAATCAAATCAATCAGCAATTAATACAATACGATACGAATGCACTCATCTCTTATAAACGTCTAGTTATGCATGGGTACCCGGTAGGATGACATAAGCATGTGATTGATAACATTTCAGATACCAAACCCATTCACGAGTTTCATAAAAATGGTATCACAAGGAAGCGAATTTATTATTCTATATTTATTAGTGCTATCTAAACGACATACTAATTAGGCATATCTCACGTTTGGAAATATAAGTTGCATTGACACACTACGAATAAAAGTAGATCAACAGCATAAATTATCAGCTAGAAGCCTCTAAAATACTATATCCTAAATCTAGACTTATCAGTTCATTATCAAGGTGGATATTTTGAATTGGACTACCGGTAGTTGTTTGAGAATAATGTGTGACATGGACTTAGTATAATTATATTGACCAATGACCCTCCTGGACGAACCTGCTTTTACTCAAATTAAGGTCACCGTAACTTCAACCTTAGCTATGGAATGATGTCTATGGCTAAGACTGAAGGCTTGGTTACCGTATAGGAACAGCTGTACGCTGTATCGTACAGGAGAGAAGCATACTTTCATGTCAAACTCGTACCCGTCTTATAGATAGATTGCACATCAATTTGCCATCCTTTAACCTCTACCAGAGCTGTGCTCTAAACCGAAATGTTTTCTACTTCTCGTAGACCTTTCCACACGTCCAATACCACTACTGATCATGATACATCTTGTTTTAACCCTCCTTTCTAGACAGGCCATTCTGACTTTCTTTTAACAACCTCTACCAGTATTACATAACTACACCGAAGACCATTACGTTCCTCTCTTGGGAAATTAAATGGCTGCTTTCTACAGGGAATTCCGTTCAATGCCCATTCAGGAATCATAACCTATTTTGATTTGTTGCATACACTGCTATTGATATTCCATAATTAACGCGATACGCTAATTACTTATTATACACAACTGACATTTCACATATATGGAACATTCATTGATATCATAATGCAGGAATACGCAATTTGGTTCATGCCTTTTGACGAAAGTACTCGGTTCAAACTCCACCTAAGTCTGGGCAATCATCTTCTTCGCAACAAGAAGCAGATCCTTGTGATATACGAGTAGTCTGCAGAGGGTGTAATATATATTATTGATTTACAATGATCACTATTGGCTCAGCTGTAGTGACGGGTACACATAAGCATGTACAACGACCCGTATCAGTTATGTCGTACATGCAACAATTGAATGTCATAGATTAATAAACACACACCATAAATCTGTTTAAATCGAAGATAGTGAAACCAGATATTTTTTAAAAATTTAAACATCAACCAGAATTTCAGGGGCTCCTTTCAAATAAATATAATAAGTTATATATTATTGATTTACTTTAACCCTCTGAGAATATGGATAGTCTATCAAAAACGTTTCGCCTGATGTAGTTTAATTAAATATAAACAACGTGAAATCAACGTCACTTTGCGCTATTATAGTGTGGAATACCGGTGCAGCCTACTTTTCTTGAAATTCAGTCTAAGGGCACGAGTTTGATATGTTTGGCAAACGCGAGTAATTATTTTGCAGTAAAATTACCAAAGTGATTCTCGTAGATTGATAAATGATGGTAAAAACAGCCCTAACTCTGGCGAAATTGCGCGCAATTCCGTGGCGCATACATTTCACTTTATTTTAATCTACAACATGAGTGGAATGTCTTTAAAGAAATGACAGTGACCCTAAAATGAATACGTGGACAACGTGATAATTTCGAACGTGCATCTGTTGTGAGAAGAGCGTTAAATCACTATAGAACCACTTCTGCACATGGCAAAGAACAATCGTTATTCCTTCGGACGTTATAGACGTCATATGACGTTCTAATGCTTCGTGTAATTGGTGTGCTTGATTAACCCTCTCCCTGCTGGATTAGACACAGGCACTGCTGTTCAGGGCATCTCCGGTTGCCCCACCATGGAGAGGGTTAAACGACGGTGTACGTGTGCTTGTCTAAGAATAGACGACGTCTACGTACACGTTATTCGTAAACTACAATACGTATTTCTTAATATCACGGAGGGTTAACTAATACATATATATATATATGCACATGTATGTATGTGGCTAAATGGTTCCGTGATTACATTAAATACAGTTTGTATATATTGGAAATGTACTATTTGCTTACTAGATAACTGCTTGGTTCATTTGATCATGCTACTACCTAAATATGTTCTTACTTTCTCAGCTTAAGGAGTACGTGCATGTGAAAACGTTTTAAAATCAGGTTTTTATGTCATGTGTACTTTCTATCTTGGAAGCAGGTTTACTCGAGGGCTAAGGTCGAGAGTTTATCGTCTGTTCAATTTTAAGAGTATTTCTATTTCGTTCTATATAAATAGCAAGTCTGTGATAAATGTAATATGGCATGATGGTTACTATTTAAGTATATTAGTATAATTGTTATTATTATTATTATTATTATTGTTATTATTATTATTGTCAATTAATCATTACCATCAATAATATTATGAGTATAGGGCGTGCAAGTAAAATTGCACTCCTATCAACTTCCGGGGGATAGCCAACTGGTACTTTCCGGACGCGCCGTGCGCTTAGGGTATGTTTGTGTGCAGATCGTAGTCGAGATGTAGTAACACACTGTCAACACTTCTTCTCGAATAATCAGCGATTAATGGCTATTTTGTTATCTTTTA
>JAUTBT010002394.1:0-10127 GCA_032361225.1 Lepetodrilus schrolli | reverse complement strand
TCACTGAAAGTTTCAAACATTTTACACATTGCCTGATTTTAGAGACTGACTGTAAAATAAATAAATAAATAAATAAATATATATATATATATATATATATAAAAACCTCTTGATTATGTTGAATTATGTCTGCGTGTACAGGACATCGATTGCTATTGAAGGAACACTAATGTCGATGGTTTGTCCTCCAGCACGTGTCGCTCCGACTGAGAACACACCATACTCATCACTACAATTTTTAGCACGTGTTCACAACCTGTTAGCGCTTCTATCCAAAATCGCTCAGCTGTTTCTGATCACTTAAGTAAATGTCATGGTTCGCCTGGTGCGATATACTTCATCACAATGCCAGACAAGTTGTCTTGACCAAATGAAACATGTATTTTGTGAAAATGCATCAGACATTAATATATACATTACCATAACATAGAGGCATTCCAGTCCGTTAGAAGCTTCTTGGAGACATATTAGCTGGAGAGGGCAACAAAACCTTAGAAGACATTACTGCTGCACTTCGGTTTCTACATCGCCTGTACTTTGTGCTATAGGACTAATCGTTATCGTACCGGAGGACTCAATTGATGTGTACCGAGTACTTGCTTAAATATGTGGCACAAACAAAGAGCAAACAGATAAGGTATAATTAGGTATTTTATTAGAAATATAGCCATTAGGAAAGTTGCCAACAATTGTGATATGTTTATAATAGAGAAAAATACAAAACAGGTAAGCGGTCGAATGATTTCCCTACTACAACATCCTAATATTAAGTAGTAATGCGTTTCATGATTTATGATCTTGGAATAGGATGAATACAGTCTAAATACCTGGGTTGGTCACACACAACTAGGTCGTTGACATGGTCCCGGGCTGACCGCTCAGGTTAAAGTGAAGCACGTTCGAGCTCGGCTGGTTCGTGGCAATTTTATTGATTCGTTAAAAATTGTTGTTTTTTTACGTTTTTTTTAAAAGTGCCTATTAAATAAAACAGAATTAGAAATTATCAATAAAAAGATGGAGAAAATAACAACGTCTTTGACAAGTACTAGTGAATGTTCTAACTTATACTTCAACGTAGGCAAACCTGTCAAATATCATTTATTAACAAAATTATGTGACGTAATACACAGGAATTCTCGCGTTTGAAGTTGAACGTGGGAAAACTAACATGACAATGTCCTGACAAATGTTCTCAGATTTTTATTCCTGTTTTCCAGTTGGTGCATGCGAGCAAGTGAAGTGTCCCAAGTTCAAGGTATGTGTAGAGAACATTCAGGGCCTGCCGCTATGCACGTGTCCTTCGGACTACATCTGCCGGAGCAGACGACAGCGTGAAGTGTGCGGCACGGACAACGTGACCTACTCCTCCAGATGTCACTTGCGCATAGCCGCGTGCAACGTCGGCAAGCGCATCCGGGTGTCGCACAAAGGCGCCTGCGACGTACAGCAAGACGCCTCGCACATTTCGTCGCGCAAGAAGAGGAGAAAGACGAAAAAGAAGAATAAAAAGGAGAAGAAAGGTAACAACGAGAAGGCAAAGAAAAGAAAGAAAAGGAGGCACAGACGTAGACATAAGAAAATAAGCCGTAAGAAGAGAAGGTACAGAAACGCGTCGATAAGGTTTAAGAGAACGTTTGGACACTACAAATGGAAATCCTAAACATGCTTTGAAGGAGGAGATCGGTTTTACTGGATACATACTGAACTGCATTGATGTACATATGATGCCATTTACAGCTAGTGCTATTGTGTATGTGTACAGCCAGAAGCAGGCTTGGTCACAGTGGGTGTACAATTCGTGATATTGGAATTCAAACAGTGAATATATTACCACCAGTCGACTGTATTCGGTTTATTTTAGACGACGACATACACATATATGACTAGCGTTCGTGTACCTATAGAATAGACTTGGCGATCATGATAGTCTGAAGACATTGTTGTTTTAGCGTTAATTCTTAGTAGGATACTCTGGTTTGCTCGTTCGTAAAGCGCATTTCTTGTGCCACTATGTGATTTCACTACGGTCGCCTCTGAAGAAACGTACCTCCCTTTAATTTGGATTACTCGTATAAGTCATCCCAATCTTAGTCCGGGTCCCGTTTCACAAAGTCATTTATGACCACAGTTAAAACAAACCACGATAATAATACAAAACAATGCAACTTAATTGCAATGATTATCTCACTGATATCTCTTCGTTACTACCCACTTTACAAGTCGTATCCAGTAATAAGATAGTGAGCTGACATCGGTCTTGTTTATAGACAATACAATACAGCTGATAATAATCTAGTTCAAGGTCAAAGGTCAAACGAGAACACCCCCCCACCTCACCCCCACTCCCACCCAACCACCCCAAAGAAAGAAAAAAAAAAGGTAATAACATTGATTGTTCCAAATCGATTGGAATTACTCCACAGCGATTTGGTGCTGATTATTAAGATATCAATTGTGTCCCCCGTTCCTGTATATCATTACTATACATTCTTAATACTCTCAAAATGTCAAAGTATCAGTGTTACAATAAAAAAGAAAAAAGAATGACACGACCAGGCGGGTTCTTTGATGGGCCAGGGTATCGTTTCACGACGCTCTCATATCCACTATAGCGCGCTCGTAATTGCCCGATCGCTTTGTACAAGAGATCGCTACGAGAGAGCTTATGGTCTCGTAGTAGATACGAGAGCTTCGTGAAAGGACACTCAGGTGTATGCTGGAGAGAATACTTACTAAGAAAGTTGATATCACTGCACATGAACACGTGCTTACTGAGATGTCCGAGATCGAATTCAGATGGTGATCACGTGTTCACGGTCTGAAATACACCGTCTTGTGTATTTAGGAAGATATATGTATGTGTACGAGACATATACCTACCCAAGCACGCTATTCTAGTATGAATCTATAATAGTGTGTGTGTGTGTGTGTGCGTGCGTGTGCGTGTGTGTGTGATGCACGCATACATATAACAATTTAACAACAGTATGTAAATATGTGCAAATACAATGGTGTTTACTTTTATATATATGTCTATCATTAATTAATACTGTTAATGTCTACATTTCATCGCAGTCTCTACCGGCATAGCTTACTTCAATGTCAATTCTTTATTGGCTAAACGTACAATAATCAGTCATTTTTTTCAGTCATATTTAAATATGACTACTGCAGGTTGGCAGTACTTGCATTATATAACACGATTCATTTACGTTTGCAGAAAAAAAGTACCATATCTTAAAGATAATATATAATATTACATTTTTGTTCTAAAATGACACAAGGGTATTGAAAGGCATGGTGAGATAATAATATTAGATGGTAAATACAAAGTTTTAAGATTAATGTATACACGCCCGGGTATCGTTTCTCGAAGCTCATATCGCTATGATACCATGATCGTCTTGTGTAAGAGATGGCTACGAGAGTGCTTATGATCTCGTAGTAGATACGAGAGCTTCGTGGAAGGATACCCAGATCATTATAACATGAAACTCATCTTCAATTTGCTCCTTGTTACACACAGTACAAATTCTCTGATTTCTATTGACACCATAGTATCTACATTGCTTTACAGCAAGATGACCCATACCTGTACTATTTGTTGTTAATACTCTTCTATAGAAAGGAAGGGATATATCTATGATGTACAGTTAAAGTATTAATGTAAATTTAGATTTTTCATTTAACGAAATGGTAACAGAACAGAACATAATTTTATTTTCATGAAGTCACATATGTGACATTGAGAAATACATTAAATTATAGAAAAATATATACACATAATAATAATCAAGGGATGTTTGATAAAAGTTGCTGTTTTAACAAAAAGTGGTAAATATTGAGTTGACATTAAGCAAACAAATGTATCGATTGATGGGTATTGACAGTAAAATGGTGGTAGATATAATTGTCTTAGATTATGTAGGAATGGACAGCATAGCAGAAAGTAGTATTCATCACCAATTACCTAGTTAAATAACTGACATATTGTATTAATTTTATCTATATTTCACCATCTACCTGTTTCTATAGGTAATCTATGGTTGCAAGTTTTAAAGTAATGGTGGAACTGGCTGAGGCTGATGAAGTAAGTCTACCGTAACAAACCACCCCAAGAACACAGAATACCAACAGATCGGGAAACTGAGGCATAACCATCTCAGATCCGCAAAGGGGAACATGTTCATTAGTATTCACTTCAATACGACTTGCACGTTTACTGTTATTAAAAATAGATATATTAAATCCATAACTCTAGGGATAAAGACACAAAGTGGCACCACGGCAAAACATGTGGAACATCCTTTTACGGCTCACTCCAGTCTCTCAGTGGGCCACCTGTGCATTCATCCTCTGTCCCACACGGTGATCCACTTGAACTTTCTTACGATGACAGAATAGTCTGAGCTGGCGGTAGAAGGTGCTGTGCATTGAATGTCCTGTCCTCCTGTAGGTTTCCTGTGTAGAACACCCAGTTATTTCGAAGAGGCGACGTCTGAAAGTTGGGTGTCCTCCACAGGAAAGCTCCAGGACACTGTGCATTTTTTGCCGTGCATTAATGACTTGTAGCTACGGATTCTTAATGTCTTCTACGTACGTCAAAAGGTAGTTACGATCTGAACATATGTCGGCACATTAAGAAAAACAAACATATCACCATTACTAAACAAGTGTGTTCTGAATAGCTTAATACTTCCCAGCTGTCATGGATTCAGACATAACACGTGTAGTGTAACATACGTGTAACGACGTGAAACGCTTCGCCCTGAAGTTCGGCTTACATTGACTCCTTCCTAGAACATATAAGACTATTGGACACACATATAAGCACACGTAACACCTCCCCTTCCCCCTCCCCCCAACAACGCACACACGTTATCAATAGAGACTTTTAATCCCCACGTTCAAATTCAAATGCGACAATTCCTGCGGATTACGTCACATAATTTAGTGATATTTGACAGGCTTGGCAACGTTGAAGTGTAAGTTAGAATATGCACGTGAATAATGGTACGTGATCAACAAAATGCAGCGTAATACGCAGGAATTCTCGCATTTGAATGGTCTGGGTGAATACACGTTATGTTCTGTTCTGGTTGCCCATTTGCAAACTAAAGGTCTCATTTTTCAGCACGATACGATAAGATATAGCCCCACATGCAGTCACAGTACGGTCATACAGAAGTGACCTGCATCTATAAACATTGCATCTGTATTTTCAAGTATTTCCGGGTATTTATCTATCTTGACACTTGAAATGAACTTCCCAAAGATCTGATAATGTGATCTACTCGAAAGGTGGGAGAAAATAAAAGCGCCATTAAACATTTCCTCATGTTTGAAATTCAATGCATGCATTCTAGCAAGTGTGGGAAGGTTATATACCATACCATGCGAAAATTTAAACCCCATGTTCTGCGGTACTACCACTGAGAGCTGTTAAAGATGCTTCGGAAGTGAAATTTCAGACGCGTTATTCCCTCCTAAGCCGGTGTTTTATTTTAAACACATGGAGTTCATACAGACACACCTACAGTGGTTACGTCTTTAGCTCCTTATATTATACCTACTGCACCAAACTAGTCCGGTAAATCGAAAACATCTCCCAGACGTATACTGTTTCCAATTGTCGAGCAGAAAAAGATGTGCGTCAAAACGAAATGTTCGTAAAAAAATAAAAAACGAGAAGAAAATTCCAAAAAGAAAATAACAAAAAAATAAAATAAAAACAATTTAAAAGAGAAAAAGTAAAAATAGGAGTATTGATGAGAGTAATTTATCCATCACCACAATTTATCCATCACCACAATTTATCCATCACCATTGCCATAATGTATCACATTAGTCCAAATATTGTCCAAAGCCTGTACGAGTATGTTTACCCCCTTCGGCAAATAAACACCCCGCAGTATTTGTCACTATATGCTTCTGTTAATACATAGAGACTTGAGAGAATGTGCTATGTTCCTTAACACCTGGTCGACAGCTGTATGCCGTTAATTCACTACGATAACTAACCTGGCTATTATTTCCGACGAACACGCCTTTTTGTCACATATATTCGTGTAATTTCTTAAGTAAATATCATGCTGGGTATGCATTAAACACAAACAAATTCGTAGACAGTTATTTAACAAATGTATAGGAGACGAGGGTCGCGACCTCCAGTACGTGATTCAAAGTAACATTTTCAAGAAGTTCCTAACAAATGTTTCCTTTGAAACGCATTAGACGTCTAAAGTGGGTAGATTAGAATGCCGCGGACTTCTGGAGAGGCAATCTGTTGAAGCACTTCACACTTCAGTTTAACTTCGGACTGTCAGCAACGGGAATAGTGATAGATATAAAAGCTACCCAGGACACGTGATTTTCGCCATTAATTGGAAAGTTTGTCCACTGTGGAAAGTATTTTCAGAAAATGTGAAGAACTTTAATCAACCGCACTCCAAAAAGCAGAGGGCAAGAGTTCGCGGATGTTTTGAGAACATGATGTTGTACATAACACGATTTTGTACACGTTGTGCATCTTTATTTTCCATAGCACAAGAGACTAGGAGGTTCTGTTAACATTAAAGGCATAGTTGGGAGATCAGAAGGGTTGAACCGATATGTTTTGGTGGTTTCTGGTAATTTAGGCTGTCCTGAGTCAGAAACTGCAGGTTCAGTCTAACGTCGTTCTGATTTCCCGAATAGCATATACTAGCTGGTATGTTTGACGAATTGTAGGACGACCTAAACCATTATTCTGTGTACATCTCTTTTCTTATTTTTTACCTGCAGTACTTGAGGAGGTTATAAACATCCTATATCATTGCAAATGCAAATATTTGAAATTTTCACTAAACATATTCAATACATACAGCGAATGCCCTACTCTGCCCTTCAATCGCGACCACTATTTTGTGTATTTGTTCATTCCAAAAACCCTCTCTATATATACACATACCCTTTAGAACATGTTTAACTCATTGAATAATAGCAACAAATACTATAGAGTCTGAATTATCTATTTAAGTTATCGTTATAAAGACGAGTCTTGAAATGCTTAGTTTGCTCGTTCAAAACGCCCTTTATACATACCCTTTAAAATGACATATTTTACTCTCTGAATGGTATCAATAGAGTCTGAATAATCTTTTAAAAATTATTGTCGCAAAGACGGTTATTAAAATGCTTTAGAAAATTAGAAAAGGAAAAACATGTATACTTTGTATTCGTGATACTTTGAACGTGTATACTTCAATAATATATCCAAATAATTAATTTAATTAATAATTAGAATTTACGAACAAACAATTCCAAGACAAATAAAATTACCGGTGACGTAATGCGTTACATGCTAAAACTATGTCCTAAATTTAGATTCCAGTATGCATTTGAATTGCTTCCCAGCACCCCTGACTCACCCGTTCACACTCGGTGAATGTGTGACCACACATTTTCACACCTTCACTGTTTACGATTCGATTAACGTGTAGGTATATACAAACCCAGACGACCTTCTGATATTGCACGCAGTAAGTGGAGCGGAATGTTTGAAAAGATTCACAGGTATAAAAGAAAATGTCACTCATGTAGTTACAACAAGGAGATAGCTTTCCTCCTATCGTTTTGATACTGTTTAGACGAAAAGGTACTATTTTAGCATATTTTTTTTTAATATGTTTGTTTTGTTTTGGGTTGGGTTGCATTTGGCAGTCGTACATCAACATTCTATTCATTTAAAATGATTTAGTATTTAAATGAATAAAATTTAAACAGTAAATGTTTGCATACAAAAAAAGGAACATCAATAATATATTTACTAATATACTAGTTTAATTTCCGCGCGGACTATTAGTGTTTTACAGTATACGAAAACATTTACCAATACAAATATATATTTGCGTAGTACGGAACCACATGATAATGACGTTCGGTAATTAATCGAGTGGAAAATGTAGAAAAACATCTAAATGTGACGATCAAGCACAAAGTCACAAACCAACATGTAGTCACAACGAAATATATGACTGTGCATTCATTGTCTGTAGACAGTAATGGGAGTTTCCTGAATGATAATTCGATGTGAAATTACATTATTCATGCTCAGGGTTTGTGAAAATTTGGTGTGTTTCTTCTTTTGGTGTTAAATCGAGTATATTTCCACCCCGATGTAACACCTGGGTATAAGCCCTTGTTTACAAAATACTCCAAAATACGGTGAAGTACATCCAGCATATACGAGATCAAGTGTCAGTATACACAGGTGCCCATCTAGATTGTCGCCCGCGAATCCTATATTTCCGTCTTTCAAATATCCCTTAAATAAGCCCCTCATTGTAATAAATCACCATTTTATCTAGTATATGCATTCTGTTCGATGCTATTATCTGTCTGGGTTAACTGTAGTTGATAACAATGAAAGGAAACTGGTGGGTTTGTGGTTGTTTGATGAAGAGGTATGAGGTGTTACTGTGACGCGGCCCGTTACTGTGAAGCGGCCCGCGGCCCGTTACTGTGAAGCGGCCCGTTACTGTGAAGCGGCCCGGTGTTCCAACATAGTGTGCGACACCACAGAAGGAATCTGCTGTTTTATGTACACGTTTAACGTTCTGGAGGTTGTGAACGGTACAATTAATATTGTATTATTCTTCATAAACATGGACGTGAATACATAATACTTGTGACATATAGCAGTGAAACTATTCGTAACATTTATAACTAAAGACTAAATTAAATCCCATTTACATATTAATATTAATATATGATAAACATGTCTGACACCTACGCACATTTATCATAAACACACCTATTAAACCCAGATGTAACATATTGCCACCTATAAATTGTCACGTCTAACGTGACCATACATAACATAAAATGTAGCATGGCCATTCATAATATACTAAAATCTAACATAACCACACCTATTAAAGCCGAGGTCACATTAAAACTAACAAAATATCACCAGCAATAATATTTACCCATATATAAAACAAGCACATCTAAGATGCTAGCATATACCGTAATATAATCTAGTAATTTATAACACTATCTAACATTCATACCTAGAATACCTACATCTAAATGATCTATGGCAATCACAATTGATACGATTTATATCATAGCCTACTAGCATACCCGGCACCGAGATTACGAAACTTTTTTTTTAGTATGATTTCGTGCTCATGTTAAAATATTAATGGGGATATAATTAACAAAACTTTGAGTTGAGCAAGAAATCATGCTCAAGAAAGTTTCGTAATCTTTGGGCCTGACCTAACGCGACCATATCTTTTTAATCATCCACATTTAACCCTGATCGACACATAATCATTATATTATTATTTGCCTATTTTTTTTTCTCTCAAGAAGTACATATTGTCATATACATGTACGTATAATATTAAACTGACTAATTGAAAGAAAAAGATAAATGCCTTAGATATATACTGGAGTATTGTAGTTTGTTAGAAGTACAGATGTTTGCAGCAGTATGAATAGTATACGAACAATAACGTGTATATGAATCTATTTTTATGTAGAATTGTCGCAAATATTGCTTATAATATCTTAAATACAGTGTTATTTAATTGAAATACCATTTCATCTAAGTTTATGTAGAATTGTCGCAAATATTGCTTATAATATCTTAAATTCAGGATGAAAACCATCAAAACTCAAAATATGCCGGAAAGTTTGTTTTTTTTATCTTGTCAGCTGTTTCCGGGTAAGTGTCCGACATGCGTGATTTTCCAATAATTATTATATTCGTTCCAGTAGAGTAAGTCACAGCGTAGCCCAATTTCTACTCACCACTTGGTCAGTGTAGTCTCACGTACATGGCGTTAATATTATGCATAATGACAACTTGATGTACTATATTCCTACTAAGTTATTCCACTAAGAAGAGGTTGATTTGATATACTATATACCTACTAACTGATTTGACTAAGCAGAAGTTGACTTGATATGCTATATTCCTACTAACGTATTTCAATAAACAGAGGTTGACTTGATATGCGAAATTCCTACTATTATTTCACTAAGAAGAGGTCGACTTGATAGGCACCCACCCCACATCCGGCCAAGAGAACAACTGGACACTTGGCACTCCATTCCCATACCCCAACCCCTCTCCC
>JAUTBT010002393.1:0-10128 GCA_032361225.1 Lepetodrilus schrolli | reverse complement strand
CCAGTCAATCTGTCAAATAAAGGCAGTCATTTTTTGTCATTTCAGGCTTGTTAAACATTGCTTGAATTAATTGAAATGCAATGAAAATTTAATACATTTGACAAATTGCCTGATTTTAGACATTGACTGTAACATATACATACATACATATCATTTCACAGGGCCAGTTATGTCAATACTACTACATGAGAATGCACAGAAATTCGCAATGTTAAAATGGTATATGTTCGGCCTTATATACACGAAAGTGAAAGTAATGGAAATGAGTTTTATAATGTATTATTTTAAATGTTGTGTCCTCATTCTGATGAAAGTGACATGAACAATGGCAAATACCGTTAGTAAAATCAGAATTACGCCTACTTGACTATTAAACTATATACGTCCAGATACAGTAGACAAACGCATAGAAGTGTGTCATGTAAACAGCAAAACATTAGTTCTACAGTACATGGAATTGTTTGCTCTTCTTATCGGTGGATCACGGGCTTTGTGTCAGTGTAACAGTCATCTGGTGACATTACCAGATGACTTCTCACTGGGACTGTGTCCGTTGTGGTCCAGGCCCCCGTTTCACAACCACGTCCTAAATTTAGGAGCTCCTAACTTTAAGATCCAGTTTATCACCTCGTAAGTTAGATGCCGATTAAAGAAGGGATAGGACTTGTGACGTCGTCGTGAAACACTTGTTGCGAGGTGACAACACTTAGGACTGGTTTAGGAGGTTCTAAATAGTTAGGAGGCCGTCGTGAAACGGGGGCCAGGGGTTGTGCTCCTGAAGCTATCGTATACGTAACGACATCCTTCGGGGAGTAAAGATCTATGATCCCCAATTTTTTTTATTTTTTTTCTCCACGAAGGCTTAGCGATGTCGTTAATATACGATAGCTTCGCAGGGTTCGCCAGTAAGGATTATCCCCTCCCGGGAGCAGGTATTATCCACAGGCGAAATGGCTCAGATTAACAAGCCTTTTACCTACAGGGCAAGTAGTTTCACGTCGGACAGAAAACAGGGACAGGTGCCTCAAAACGTTAATGTAGAGCCCTGCTTCGGAAACAAGGCCCCTGCAACCTAGATGTCTACGATCATCATATGCATTTAGCTCTATATCCTTATAGCGGGTAGCAGAAGCATTACGGAGACGAAGCAACTTTGTCTAGGTAAACTGTATGAATAATAGCAAGTATACAAGCACTGCCTCTACAAACCTTGCTCGTCCATCAAATCCTGGTACGAAGAGTCTAGTTGAGAGAGTTCCAGCTCCGTGGAGTTCAACTCCTTGGCCAACTTGTCCAGGATCGACTCCATCTCCGACACGCTTTGCTCGGTCTGGTCGACCACCTGCTCCAGCTTGTCCAGCTTCAGTCCGCGATGTCCCGTGGCCTCGCTCACATCATGTAGCTCGTGCAGGATGCCGTCGAGGTGGTGCTTCAGCGAGGACACGCCGTCGAAGATCACTTCGTCGTCGACGTGCGTACGCGTTGCCGTGTCAGCCATGGTGGGAGCAAAGACTTCCTCGATGTGGACTGGCGGTTTGGAGCGGAACAATGATGCCAGAAATCTTGATTTTTAAATCAAAATTAAAGATAATACTACAAGGTATACAAGGAACTATGAAATTCTCGTTGGACCAGCAAATTATAGTAGGCAAAGACATTGAAGTGTCAATTATTTAAAATAAAATGTAAAACGAAAATCATAAAAGATCGACATAGAATAAATACCATGAATCAACACGACCCCAACATAATGGAACGCGCAGTGACTAAAGTGTGCACGTTAATAATGTTAATAATAAGCAGTATTTTCAACAAAGCAGCACTAAATCTGTGCAGATTGTTTTATTTCATCAGTACTATCATGTCAAGTCAACAAAACATTTTCAAAATCCAAGATGGCCGCCATTAATTAATGATTTTTTACATTTATTTACATAAAAAAAATATGTGTTGCCAAACTTTGACTACACTGCTCCAGAGTGATAAGTATTAATTTAATTGATGTTGTAGGTAGATTAACCCCTTTCAATATGGATGATAAATCCAATATGGCCACCACAATGTTTGTTTACCATGTTTACACTGCATATTTCAGTGGCTATCTGCCGTATTATGGCCACTCGATTCAACATGACTTGTAATATATGCATCATAACGTAACAGATTTATAAATTTACTTACACTTTCGGTGGTCTGTTATAATTACATTGTATATGATCATAAAGCTAATTCTTTTAACCCAAAGTGCATAATTCGGCCCTTTTCTTGACACTTCGCCGCTCCACTAACAATAGACATGCGTCATAGACGGAATATTACAATGACGTCGTGGTCATTGTTCTCCGTCGCCATTGTTTACGTTATGACTCATGACATCGCTGACGATGTATCGCGATAATTTATTTGGAAATGTATTTATCACCCAATACTGTGTTTTCGAAGTAGATATCGCTTTCAAATAAGAAACGATATCTACAATAATATATATCGTTTGACCCAATATTAATGATTTATTTGACTGTTTTAGCATTGTGATGTCATCGCTACCATAGTCTATGATGTAACAGTGCAAATGCACAACAGCCTAAACATTGACTTCACAGTAAAATCTTTATGATGTGTCATTTTTCTTCTTAAATGACTTTGATATTGTGTGATAAATAGAATCTCACCCTCGTATCTTGGAATATCAAATATATCTACACTCGTCGATGAAAGTTATTAAATGCTCGGCAAAGCCTCGGATTTAATAACTTTCACGATTCGTACGTGTTGATATATTTGATAGTCCAAGAGACTCAGGTGGGATTCTCTATATCGATCGTATCGCACACTGATGGAATATCATATTTCTGGAATATAGGATAAGTTAGATATTAACCGGAAAGATGTTGAATGGTAACGCCATAATGATATTTATGCAGATTTTTTTCCCCCCATTCAGCAAAATAAGTCGGTTACGTCAAATTTCTAGTGACGTGACAGCAATTGAAACAGTTATCTTATTTGCTGGTATTGCCAGTCTTCCATGCATTCAATGCTGTTTGATTACAACATCGTAGTGCAGTAACTGTTAGCATACCTCACCTATCACCGGAAAATCCGTCACATCTTGAATATTTTATGTTCAGTTCAGATATAAAATTGCGAGAGTAGTTTCCCTTTAATATCCCTTAGTCTGTACAGGGCTCCTGTCTACTGATAAATAGTAGCAAGTTCTGGAGCAGCGCGTCCATCTCGAGTCCGGTTTAAACCTAGCAGAAATTATTGTGGAAGCTGACGTAAAATGCTATTCAATAGAAATGAAATGAAAACTGTAGATCCATCTATAACCCAAAATAAGCTACGATAAAACCGAATATGTAAATCTAACCAAATAAGTAAAGTAATCAACATAGTATACGTAATTGGTTGCCAAAACTGAATACGTAATAATGTTCGAACTGTTTGAAATAATTACATACAGTATATTCACAAATGAATTACAAATTCAACTTCTCACACACGAATTACAAATGATTATGCGTCTTACCTTATTAATTTCACGAGTGAAAGATAATCTCTACATTTGAGTACCGAATACGCTAAATATAGTGTTAATGTACCGTCGTCAAATTAAAAAAATAAACGGCCACAACTTGACGGCGGTTCCTAACGTCTACAAATTAGCATCCTAGCTAGTGAGACTGCTATTTATATGTATGATTTTATATGTATGCTTTACTATGCACACTATTCGATTACCAACGAAGACACATTAGGCAAACATCAAATTATTATATTCCTATTTGCAAGTGTAGCCTTTATCATGACATTGTGTAATAATAATAATAATAAATAATAATAATAATAATAATAATAATAATAATAATAATAATAATAATTTTAAATATTAAAATTTAAAAATAATAATAATAAAAATAATAATAATAATGTACACATTTATAGTGGGCCAAATCCACGCTCGAAAACGTATACACATGATCATAACGCTACACGAATACCACGGTCAATGGATCATGTGCCAGACTATTTTCCTTCTCAACACCATGTGGTGTATAGGTACATCCCAAGTTGTCGTTCAAGGCCCTAGAAGGTTAAAATTCACATGTCCATCATCCTACCGGGTACCCATTCTCTGCAGGGTGAGACACCAAAAGGTGTGGGCTTATTTTTGCCTAAATACCCTCAACAAAATGTATTATGATATTTCGTTTTATCATTAGCCAAACAATCGGCACCACCCATCGGATAGGCTTCGTGAACGTCGAACGAAACTCTTTCCAAATTTTATAATATGTTTTTACATCAGTTGCTGGCGGATGTAAAGAGACAATGGGCATTGTTTCAGAGGATGTGTAATACATTCTAAAGAAACCAAAAATGCGCTTACCCCAAAGATGTGTAGAATTAAGACAACGTGAACAATGACAGCGTGTCACAGAAGACGTGACGTCATTACCATGGTTCCATTAACCCCACATTTCCGTCATACCTCATGCCAGTCATGATATATATTTAGAGAATGAATTAGTTAAAATTACAAACTGTATGTGTGTAGATATACATTTTTAATTGACACCGATTTCAGATATAGAGTATAGTGACCCGGTCGAAATCTTCCACGTTCACAGAGGCATGTCGATAATATGATAATGATTTCGTCACATATAAACCAAAACAGCAATGAAATTTATATAGTGAAAATGTTAAAAACACTTTGAAGCGTCAGTTCACATGTAATGGATGCTACATAGCCAGAATCTAGTGGGGTCTGGGAATGTTTTCACGAAAATATACAGCAAACTCGGCCCTGACACCCGTGTGATTAATAAATTGGAGAGAAAAAAACACGAGGTCTACTTAAATGAACACGACTATAGGATTTTATACATTGTAAAAGTATTTAAATCTACCAAATATACAGTGTTATATGTTCAGTTGTAACTAGTGCGACTTAATAATTGGAGCATGTACAATGTTTGACAATACCACGATGTTCCTTCCTTCCTTCTGAATGTTCATAAGTTATTTCTCTTTCACTCATATATATTTTATTCTAGCCTCCGCTCTCGGAAATATTAACAAACTCGTATCCCTCCATTAAAACGAAAGCCATTGTTCTTACAAAGATATCCAGCAAGAATTATAGATTCGTGTAATGACAAAGGTGCTAAGCTATGGAGATAATAACAACGTAATAGAAGACTACACAATTCAAGTCCTACAGCTACACTAATGCTATAACAATAATATAATTGTAGTTTCATAATTATTTCTAAAATTTTCAGGTGCGGATTTGAGAAAGGCGTTACATGTTACAACATACCTTGTGCTTGCACTCATATACTAAAAAATAGTACCCCACTTTGTTTAATGACAGCTTAATGAGGTAGTGTGTGTGTGTGTGTGTGTGTGTGTGTGTGTGTGTGTGTGTATTCCTCATACCAATGACAATAATATTCTATCTCAATTCTCATCCTACTGGGTACCCGTTCACAACTGGGTGGACTCATTCAAGAGTAGCCTACTGTAGTTATGAACGATTTGACAAACCAGATATTCCTTATGATCATTACTATCGCGTCTTCCTACTGGATCACTGCTCTGTTTCAGGCATCTGCAGTTGCCTCCAGGTAGATGCAGGTGAATACCATGTGGGGGAAATATAGGGGAGAAGACTTGCATATTTCCTTCATCACTTAACAAGATAGAAAATAGTTTCTCAGGGTTCCACTCCCGCGATAAACAACTCTGAGATAATGTCCATTTATAATATACTATACATCCGCTCAGTCTAAGGCCAAGAAGCTCTGACCAATCCAGCCTTTAATTACTGATGGTAGAATATCTTAGGCATACATTCAAGCTTGCTCAAAGCACCATGTCACTATTACCCCAGTAAATGTACACTCATTTAACCGTCCCAACTCCTTGAGGAGTATACAACCCAAGCTGCCATTTCAGGGTCTAGAAAGTTAGCATTGACAATTCCATCTCAATGTTCATCCTACTGGGTACCCATTCACAGCTGGGTGGACTAATTCAAGAGTGCTACCTCTAAACCACTGCAGATAGTTGTCCATGCTCTCCAGCAGGTCTTGCCATTGGATTTCTTTTCCAGCTTCATTACACACAACCAACATAACATATCAAATGAATTAATTTTAATGAATTGTATAAAACTCAGCAGCACATTGATACAGTACATGCATCTATCCTACAGCTTATCCATATAACTGTACAGAGAAAAAAGTGCCTTACATATACTCAACAAAATTAATTAAGCCCCAGAAGCATTTTTTTTATTAATACATTTAGCTTTATATGATTTTAACTAAAAAGAATTTCCAAACATCTACAGGATTCAGGTATTTCATAAGAAGAATGGCACCAGGTTCCTCAAACCGAGTTTCAAACTTGGTAGAAGCTTCCCCACAAAACATCTGCCAGCCCTTAATTTATTTTGTTGAGTATATTTAAGAATCTTACATATTAATTTATTTCAATCTAAATTCTTAATTACCAATTAATGTCAAGCCCATAAGTACAAGGTAAGGAACACTCCTTTTAGTTACATAAGATGAAATGATTTGTTGATAACATGAAAACAGGCTGCCTCGTAAATGTATGTGGTTGTTCATCGTGGATCCAGTCTAGCGATTGCCATCTCGAAGCAGGGCCATGTTTATTTACCACTCTAAAAGCAATGGGAAAAACATTTTGCATTTATTTTGAGATCATAGCACTACCTGTTAAATTTTTATATATCTAATTGCATAATCTGACTAAATTACATAATCTGACTAAATTACATAATCTGACTAAAGCACACTAGGAATCACACTGAAAGCAGCACTGAGTAAAAACTGGACTCAAAATTTACAAGAATTCAGAACTTTTAAAAGTAAATATTTGATTGTGAATATTGAATGATGCATATCGGCTGCAGAAGGAAGTAACTTTTGTAATTATTCTATAACATTTTGTTATTGAAACTGAATTAGTGCTGTCGTCACATTTTCTCAGTAAAATACAAAAGCAAATACAAAACTTCAACATATATGTACATAAGGTGTTATTAGTTCAGATTGTTCTCATGGAAGGTTTAGGGAAGGCAAGGTATCTATTTCTGGATGCTTGTAATACATAAACCGGAAAAATTCTTGTATACTTTTAAACCAAACGAATTAGGCAACTGACACATGAAATGTGTTGGAATTAATTACTCTTATATTTTTAATCACTGTTATTTTCAATCACGGGTGTAACTCTATTTGGTGGGCAAGTGACACGGTTTGACATAAATACAAATACACAACAAACAAAAAACATGTCAACTTGTGAAATTGTATTTACAATGATTTTCAGATAAACAACAGCTTGCAAATAATGTTGAGGTAAACCTCACTATGTAAATAAATGCTAGAAACAAGGTACATTGCACATGGTACTTAGAAATGCAAAAAATGGGTCGATGAGAAATGTGTAGTGCTCATAACCAAACAAGATCATGTACAAGACTACATAAAGGTCCATCAATTGACCACTAAGTGCAATCGTTTTAATTAATGAGAGTTTATCCTCACAATTATCTTATTCGAAGTCAGGAATACATTCAAAAGTGTTCACACATCAAACATTGTATGAAAAATGTACTACATTCAACTAAATAATCCTGCTACTGTTTTTTTAGGGGAACAGTATCTTAGAAATATTCTGCACGGCTAATCTACACAGCAATTGAGCAGATGTCATCTGAAATTACTCGTAAATATGAAAATATTCCTTTGCTGGAAATAAGCGAATCACATGTATTCAAACTGGAATTTAATTTACGGGGCGTCGACAGCGAGTGATTGACAGGTGTGGAAATGCAAATATATTGACAATAGACAGTACACTGGATGACATGGAGAATACAAAGAATCTATACATTAATAATAATAAGAGGGAGCAATTATAATGTTATTAAATATATTAATAATATTACAAGGGACTAAATTTCATTTGTGTAATATCAGGCCCTTTAGTGTATATTTGAATACAAGTCTAATGTCCAAAATTGGCACCGATATAAATATTCTTTAGCCTTCTATCTGCTAAAGACAACAGAGTTGCTCGATATAGACATGCTTATTAATCCAACAGAATGAAGGTGAAGATATAAATAATACAATGCCAACTTTAGGGTGTTGAAATATTTAAAATAAAATATGACAACAAGTTGGAAAGGTCCCTTTAAAAAAAAAAAAAAATCACAATAGATAGATACAGATATGGTTGTATTTGTCCCAATAGGTAAGTAATATACTGCACACAACAAATAATGCAGAAGTTATGATATGTCCAGTGAAATTGACGATTTGTGAAGGTGGTAACAAACGTGATTTCACCCGGATTCATACGAAACATACACTGCATGATACTGGAAACAGTAAACACTAATACAGCATAAAGCCATGCAATGTCCACGGACAGCTCAATGCCAATAGCATGAGCACAAATCAGTGGAATAAACAGACACGACTTTTAGTACAAAGATACAAATGCGTAAATGTTGCCATAGAAATTATGATTGCAATAATTATTTTAAAAAAAAAATCAAATCACTGCAAGTACATAACCAAGATATAACCGCATAACAGACAAAATCATGCTAGTGTTGCTATCAGTTGTAATACAACATTTCAAATTTAAGTATCTCCAGTTACAACAATCTCAGCAAAATATAGAGCTCAGAAATTCTATTTTGGTCGCTACGAAAATTAAACCCGTGACGCAAGCTGAAAAGAAATCAAAAGCTTAGCACTCATTACGTAAGGGAACAAATTGGTTCTTCTCAAAATTGTGGAATGCTATAGAATTTCGATATTTTACCGACAGATATTTGAGAAATTGATGTGCATGATTGTGTAGGTATTAACCCTTTGTACCTGGGCCCACTATGTCGTAGTACTGGTCCCAAACACGTCAGATCTGAGTATTAAATAGCCAAATACTTCTAAGGAAGACCAAAGGGGTCACAACTGGGAAAGCAATTGCCCTGAACATGGAACCTCATTGTCGTGTTTCACCGAGTTTTTTCTCCAGACTACCAAGGGTGTTGAGAAGGTCGTGTAGCACCATAACTATGGATGGTATCCACTGGAAGCACTATATATCAAGGCTATAACAGTAACTTAATTTGTGGTTTAGTGAGAAACTGATACGGTTTCTTTTAGGCAAAAAGCAAATCTAGTATCGGCAAGAGGGGAAGTTTCTAATATTTAACTAACACCAAAACTATGTTTTACAATATTTAACCTGGAATACTGTATAATTATTAAAACCCCATTACTCTATATAACCATCAGTAAATGTAAACATTCCAGTGTCAAGTCGAGTGCAATAAATTCCAATTAAAAACCCCAGAACTCAACATTCGAGACGTGATCCGACGTGATCCCAACACGCCAACGTACTCCGCGATTCACTAGTGTCGACAACAGTTACGACGTCAGACAACAGTGCGCTATGCACTCGTGACCGTCTACAGTCTTTCTGATTGGTCAGTAATGCCACCAACACTCGTGTTGCGTTCTCGGTTGTTTTATTTTAAAAGTTTTTGTGCTAATGTGCATGTGCAAGTAGCACTGGACTTGACTCTCCAGTTCCCAAAACCTTGTTTTGTGCCGAAACATGTGTCAGAAAAGGAGTGAGTGATTGCAGAGCGTCACTGCAAGAACTTTTCTACCCATATGCGACGATTCACCACAAGTGATTTTTTTTTGGTTTGTTTTACGTCGCAGCGCGAATCTTTCGCTCATACACGAAAGATTCTTCACGAGACGATTCGCAGACAATGAGGTACCATGGCTGGTTGTTGCCGTGCCAACGAACGGACCGTCCACACGAGATGCTCTGCTATATTAACACCGACACTGCCACAGCGAGGGGACCTGAGAGAGTAAACATGTTTGTGTGATGGATGAGATGAGATGAGGCACAGTTAGGGTTAACGCTGGTCTGATGAATTAGGACAATATTAGGGTTGCGTTCAGGCTACACGCCTTTTCGGGGGGGGGGGGGGGGGGGGGGGGGGGGGGGGGGGGGGGGGGGGGGGGGGGGGGGGGGGGGGGGGGGGGG